>VWZD01013483.1:1019559-1097754 GCA_013396695.1 Sakesphorus luctuosus | reverse complement strand
CAGAGAGAGTGCTCAGGCATTGGAATGGGCTGCCCAGAGAGGGGGTGGATTCACCTTCCCTGGAGATTTTTAAACGCAGATTGGATGTGGCACTGAGTGCCATGATCTAGTTAATGGACTGGAGTTGGACCAAGGGTTGGACTTGATGATCTCGGAGGTCTTTTCCAATCCAATCGATTCTATGATTCTATATATAGTGTCCAGAAAAACCACCAGACAGCAGAGGAGTAGGAAAGTAAACTAGATGCTCAAATTAAAAAAAGGGTTTACTCCACACTTACCAAAACTGTCAAATGGGGATTTGATGTGTAAAGCAACACAACAGTTGTGTGTCAAAAAGAAACTATTCTGACAGCTCTTATATGAACTGTATCTGACTGCAACATATTAAAACTGAAGCTTCTAATTAGGTCAGACTGAAACTTTATATGAACAGCAGAGAATATTTCAACATCCTTATTCTGATTACAGGATATAGACACTACAGAAAGCACTGAAATACTTGAAACATGAAAGGAAAGGATGAATTTTACACTCCCCTTTGACTCCTCTCACTGCCTTTTAGTTATTGCTAGAGAAAGCCCTGATGCTCCAATATCATTTCACCTGCCAGCTTCTCCAGATACTGCAATTTATTTGCCTGGACTGAAGAATAAACTTATTGTTTCTGCCACCAATACCTGTTAAAGAGAACTTAACAGGAAATACTTATTTAAATAGTCAAATACATAGTAAAGTGTATGCCAAAAGAGAAACTTCACTCATCTCTGGTCTAGATAGTTGTGCAATAGTTCAACTCTATGTGCAAAGAAATGCTGTAATCCTTCTGACAGCTTCAGATTAGAAATTTTACAAGAGGCAAATGATTCAATTGTAGGCTAATACCGTGTATGCAATAGAGACACACAGTCAAACTTACTATCTCCGACTGGGCAAACCGAGCATCTGAAAACCTCACTGCTTTGGGATGTCCGGACATTTCTCCAAAATGAATTTCCAATCTAGATATCGGTGGCGACTGGTTCCTGAATAAAAGATCACTAAATGATCAAAAAACAAAGCAACTGAGCAAGAGCTATTTAGGATAGTCCAGAGCAATCACCATGTGAAGCACAAGGCATGAAAGAGACAATCTGCAATCCTACACAGGAAACAAAAAATGCTTGCTTGGTCTTCTAATGCAATTTCGTATTTCGTTTTGTTTTCAAACAAAAGGAACAGCACATAACACAGTAAGAATCTTTTTTACATCACTCACATCCTTTATGCTTTGACACAAGAATTAGAGAATTAAGTAAAAAAAAAATTGCTATCACAGATTTGGAGAAAAGTCAACTCATTTTGTTTCTAAATAAGCATAACATGTAACATTTCTGAGTGAAAGTACAAGACTATGTAACTTTTGGATTTTTCCTTCACTTAACTCTTCCAGCTGCATTACTATGTACTCTGCATTTCTGACTCATGGCATTCTCACAAGATAGTAGATAATGCAGTTTCTTGCGTAAGACAACCAATACCACAAAAATATTCACAAGTTCCTTTAAAAACTACTGTGTATTTCCTGCAGTGGGAGTGACTCTTCTCACCACTCTGATGGCATGAGGAACACTTTATATAACAGAGTAGGAGTACAGAAGTTCAGTACTTGGTTGTGTTTGAGTGACATTTATGGAAGCTGAGGAAAAAAGAGGGAGTTAGCATTTCCAAATACAAAGCTGTCTTCTAAAATGTTTGGATTTTTGAATTTTACATTGCAATTTCTGGGGTTGAGACGTTACTAAGCTTAGGACAATTTATTTATAAAAAAAGAAGTATTGATTTTTCCTTTGCCTCTCTTCTCTGGACGCACCAACAAGAGTTCACGTTCAAGTGTTGTCCCTGCTTATCATCAGCCAAAAGAATTCAACACCCTGTCTTGCTAACCCAGACTTACTCAGCTTACTTGTAGCTTTAACTGCACAAGTCAGAACAGGTGAGAAGCAGACAAAGGAAGCAGACTAAAGCTCACCAATATCTGACAAAAAATGATGTCAATTTAATATTCTGCACATGGGTTCCCTTCTCTAAAACAAGACAAAAAAAATCCATTTGATCAGACTAATACTGAGAATAAGGAGCTGCTTGGACTGTGACAATCTATTTTATAGAGTTATAGAATCATTTAGGTTGAAAAAGACCCTTAAAGGTTGAGTCCAACCATAAACCCAACACTTCCAAGTCCACCAGTAAACCATGTCCCTAAGTACCTCATCTACATGTCTTTTAAATGCCTCCAAGGATCATGGACTATCACTTACCTGGGCAGCCTCTTCCAATGCTTTCCAACCCTTTTGGTGAAGAATCTTTTCCTAATACCCAATCTAAACCTTCCCTGGTGCAACCTCAGGCCATTTCCTCTTGTCCTGTCATTTGTTACATGGGAGAAGAGGACTGCCCTATCTTGCTACACCCTCCCTTCAGGTAGCTGTAGAGAACAAAAAGGGCTTCCCTGAGCATCCTTTTCTCCAGGCTAAACACTTCCAGCTCCCTCAGGTTCTCCTCATCAGACTTTTACTGCAGATCCTTCACCAGCTGTCTTGCCCTGCTCTGGACACGCTCCAGCACCTCAATGTCTTTCTTGTTGTGAGAGGCCCCAAAGTGAACACAGGATTGGAGGTGTTTCCTCACCAGTGCCAAGTACGGAGGGACAATCAGTGCCCTGGTCCTGCTGGCCTCACTATCCCTGACCTGACACAGGCCAGGGTGTCACTGGCCTTCTTGCCACGTTAGCACACTTTAAAATGTACTACACTCACAGAAGAACCCCAAACTTCAAATCTGGAGAATGATAAATACATATACGAATATGGGATGATAAATTGCACAACAATCTGAAGGAAAAGCTTCTGCTTTCCCCAGTGAGGACATTGCACCTGTACAATACAGGAAGGGTCTCACAGACAGCATGTCCACCTACCTACACTGAATTGTTCTATGAGGGCAAAAAACACCGTGTTCTGCACTCCAGCTGTACTGGCGTTATAGCCCAAGCTTCAGCACTCACTGGTACAAACTGTGCTGGCTCCTCACAGAACTCTAAATGTACATGGCCTTTTATATCTGATTATTTATTCATAGATGAAGCTTGGAAGCAAGCAGAAAACAATCACGATGATGGAAGAAGGCAAAGTAATGAACTAATAATCCCTGGATGCCAAACAAAACAAAAACTTGAAAAAGTCACCACATGTGAAATATCATGACAACTGTGAGGTTTAATTGTCTGACTAGGTCTAAATTTTATCAGGCTGATAGGGAAGACTAAGTACTTCTCTGTTTGTCTGACCCCCTGCCACAACATACATTACCAAAAAAAATAAAATTTTAAAATGCTATCAGTTAAAATCCTCATTGAACTTACCCAACTGCCATGTGGTTCACCTGAAGTAATGCATTTAGAGTACAAATCAACAAGAAAACAGTTTGCTTGGCTGACATTTCAATGAAAAGGGCTCTTTTGTAAACTGTCTATAAAATAATAATCAGATTAAAACAATTTTCTGTGGATCACACTAAAGAGGTGGTGCTTAAGCCCCCTCTGATCTCTGGTTTGGAACAAATGAAGAGACTTAGTCTCAAGTGATCAAGCCTGTGTGTTTGAAACAGGAGACAAGATTGCCACATGGAACCTACTGATTTCTGGGGAGACAGAAAAGAATCACACGCTGTTAACGAAAAACATGCACTTAAGTATTTTCCTAGAACCTTTCCTCAGGATATAACAGGCCTTCAGGAAAATAAACACTTGGTTTATTTGAAATAAGCTGGGAATTACCCTGGACAGGAGAAGAAACCCCTTTCTCCTTTAGTAAAGCTCTCTCACAAGCAACAAGAATGGTCAGAGAGGCAGAGAAGTATATTCACTCATATATTCCTGAAAGCATGCAGAAATATATAAGGAAGACTGAATAATATTGCTACAAAGTTACTTATAAACACTAAAAAGAACCTGATCTTCATGCCTGGGCAGTGGTGGTGGGGATTTTATTTTTTTTCAGTCCTTTTTCCTTTAAGAAAGCACATTTGAGTCTTCCCTAATACAATACTCCTTGTTCTCTCATAAATTTTATATTACATTTATTCCAGCTGCAAAACCAAAATCTTTAATAAATACTTATGAAAACACACAAACTAATCCTGAGATAAGAGTTATTTGAGCAGTGCAGAAAACCCTAAAATCAACATGGGGTAATAAAATAAATGCCACATTTCAAGAGATATGAGAGTGGCAGAATTATTAGACAATGTAGCACACATATTTCCCAAAATTAGACCTATCCACGTGGCTCCTTCAGTACCCTGTTTCTTTCCACACTGGTGGGATAAAGAAAACCTACAACGTAAACTAACATGAAAGAGGCACAGACTTTCCATATATTGAAAGCCATAAGCTGAGAGTAAGACAGTGAAAGAGAGACTGACCACCAGTGCAGTGATTATCAGTTGAGTCAGTCACAGGACAGCATGGGGTTTACCTCTGATGCAGCATTAATCATAGAATCATAGAATTGGTTGGGTTGCAAAAGCCCTCCGAGATCATCAAGTCCAACCCTTGGTCCAACTCCAGTCCATTTACCAGATCATGGCACTCAGTGCCACGGCCAATCTCACCTTAAAAACCTCCAGGGATGGGGAATCCACCCCCTCTCTGGGCAGCCCATTCCAATGCCTGAGCACTCTCTCTGGAAAGAAGTTTTTTCTGATCTCCTACTTCAATTTCCCCTGGCAGAGCCTGAGCCCATGCCCCCTTGTCCTATTGCTGAGTGCCTGGGAGAAGAGACCAACCCCCACCTGGCTAGAACTTCCCTTCAGGTAGTTCTAGACAGTGATGAGGTCACCTCTAAGCACCTAACATAGTATTAGAAAAGATGTCCTACCAAAAATACCTTGTTCTGAAGAAGTGAAATAATTGTATTCCCCTCCTTTCCTCCTTCAGAAAGATAAAATCCAGGAGAAAGAATTACTAGAACTACTTGAACAAGTAACCAACAGCAACCAACTTTAACATCAGACATGAAAGTGTCCCCTCAGGTTTTGGTCTCCGGTGTCACCAAAACTACGCTCAGCAGACAACAGCTACTAAGGCGGCCACCTGAGATGCAGGATACAAACTAGGGATTTAATCCCACCCTGCCTTTCCAAGTGCCAGTGTAATCCAAACACCTTTGTTCTAAATGCACACGCAAGAGACACACACTGTATGTACAGCTACACAGTTATTCCAGTTGGACCTTCTGCCATGCTTTCCACATTAAAAAACCAAAACCCAAATGAATCAACAAAGAACACAAATCCACGAGGAGACAATGCAAACATTTCATAGCTGAGCTTCCTAACAAGGGATAACCATTTATTAGCATACTTGAAGAGTCAGTTCTTTTGCCTGAAGAATCACCATGAATGAGCACAGTATCCTTGGATCCCACTACAACTCATGGCAGCCTCTGCTCTACACAAGGCAAAGCCTGTTCTCCTGAAATTCTGCTACTATTCCTCACAGACAGATAACCAGAAGAATCCATGGAGAATAATTTTTTAGCTTTGGAAACAGTTTACTCTGTGTATCCAGAGCACTGCCTTTATGAGAAAACTCCCAAACACCTGGAACAACAGCTATACCTTGTTGATACAGAGCAGTAACACAGATGGTCTGACATGTCCAGTTTAGTCCTGCAAAAACAGCATGCTCAAGAGCTACTCAGCACACATGTATTTAAAAAGCAAACATAATTAGTAGAATATTGTGAAGCAGTTATCCCATGGCAAGCTTTTGAAAAGCTGGCAACAGTTTTCTGATGAAAGTGAAAAGTCTGTCACAAGACAAATCAAGTACATTTTCATGTGCTCAAACCATATTTTGGATAATTCCTAGCTCATTGGCCATCCAGGAAGGAAGGAGTCAGGTATCCCAGTCTTGTACCTCACTCGTGCTGCATTGCTGCTTTGTAAATGTAGGGCTACACTTATCAATGGAATGTCAACAAAAAACCCAAAACAAACAAAAACCCCAAACATAAAAGTCAACAAAAAGTCTGTACAACAAAGGAGCTGGCCTCATTCACTCTACCCTATATGGAAATAATACTGAAAACTCTCAAGTGTTCAGTGAATGCATTTGCCAATGACAGCTGGAAAAGAAATTCGCTGATTTCCGTAGGAAGCAGGAGCTTCCAAACTAGACCTAATGATGTAAATCAGAACTGTTGGACAAAGCCACAGTGAAAAACCCAATGTGCTGTCCCACAACTCTCCTACTAGGTCACATCATTTAATACCATTTTTATGTTAGGATAAGTGAATGAGAGATGCACTCTAAAGCCAAGCATGCTTAGCTTTCCTAGAGAAATAAGAGTTGGGATAAGCATTGAAGACAAAAAGTGTCAGTTCATTTTCGTGCTTTTTTTTCTGTCCCTCACAAAGAAAGGCTCTTTATGAATGCTGCAGAAAATGTTAAAGATCTCATGGTCAACTAATGCATTTGCTTTAAAATTCCTTGTCCATTTATTTGCTAGTCCCAGTTAGCACCAGAAAATAACTCGTATACTAAAAGTTCCTCAATGCATTTCTTCCTTCATTTACTGATTTTTCTTCCCATGTCCATGTTTTGTATTATTGCTGAAGCAGGAGAAAAGAAGCCTCATTTTAACAGATCAGCTAGGATAGTCCAAAATAAATTGGTTTCTGAAGCAGGATTACATTCTACATCCATTATTCAACATCAGACTACTGTTTTCTACTCTGCTCACTTAAACTGGCACTTTGCAGCAACACCTTTACAAACCCAGCTCCATGAAAAGCAGCCATTCCAGGTCTAGGCTGTTCCAAACTGTTCCATGGCTGTTCTGAGTATGCCCAGGACAAAACAGCATCAAGAGCCACAGACCACAGCAGCAGCCAATGAGCACCTTCCACACACTGGGAAAGGGAGAAGAGAGGCAGAGGAAGTAGCTCAGTAGGGCTCAGCAGCACAGGCCAGGCATTAATACAGCCACAGTAGGTTTGTACCTGCTCTTTCTAGGATGATTTAGGACTACCTGCATTTTAAAAACAGTATCATGACAGCATTGTTTCTTACTGCCCTGCACAGACAAAGGCCATGCTGGCACCAAAATCTCAGACAGGATCAGTCAGAAGCTACGTAACAGAGAACATTAAGCCCTTAAAGATGATTAGCTCCAGCAACTAAGGCTGCTTTACTTTTTAATTGGCACTTTGAGTCACAATTCACCCTGTTGTGAGAGCTTTAGAGCTGTATGCCTTGTGATTCTCCACAGTGCAGTCTCCTGAACCTCTAGGAACCTGCACAGCCTGCTAGATGTGGTTCAATGTGACTCCACAAAGTTAGAAGCTCCCCTACCTTTCTATCCAAAAGACTAAAGTCCATGAGAAATTTTGAGGGTTGACAAGAGCCAAAAGAAATCTGGGGAGTTTTCAGAGTGCCTGCATATGCTACAAACTCCACAGGGGAGAAAAAAAAAGCCAAACTCAAAAAAACCAAACTAAACCAAAATACACCCAGCATGTGCAGACCTGTAAGACCTGTAAGTGCCACTTCATCTTATGACAGAGCTGTTTTGTGCTTTGCAATGCTAACTCAAGAGCAGGAGTGTCCAGTTAAGAGAAATGCAACAGATTCACTGATTTTTATTTACCTTTCTTCTTATTTTTGTTGTCAGAAAAAAAGACCAAAAAATTCAGAAAATCCACATGACTGCTGGAAAACAGATACCAAGGATCTTTGCTGGTCAACAGTAAAACTTTTCATATCAGCATTACAACTCCAGGTCTCCAGAAGTAACAGATCTATAGAGAAAACTGACTGTAAATTCTTGTATTGGTTTGGGCTTTTTACCACATTCATTCTATCAAAGTCAGGATATTTACAACTTTACCACAAATCAGTAAGATGCATAGCTAAGACACAGATATTTTGTTTCAGTCTCCTATTATTAACAAAGGTGAAGTCAGGACAAGAGCCTTTCACTGAATAGGAAAGTAGTCCTGTCTGTTTGAACTACCTGAAGAAATTTCAAATGGGGAATAGGGAAGAAAAAAAAATTAAGGCAGGGCACAGGCACAAATTTGGAGAGTATTGGTCTGACTCAACATACAGATGGCTAGTTCTAATGGTATGTAAAATGTAGTGCTGGATACACAGTGTAGTCCACCCATAATATAAATGTTCAAAGCAGACCTTTATGTCCCAAATTGAAACAGTCAATGTAGAGTTCAAAAGACAGGGATGAGATTAATGGAACATGTAGAAAAATTCACCTTTCCTGATTCTATAATCTCTTTGTTTCGTTATGCACTGGAGTATTGTGGCATGTTATCTGTATGTCACTATCACAGCATTATACTTCATGGAATCATGGAACAGCCTGAGTTGGAAGTGACTTACAAGATCATCTATTTCCAAAGCCCCTGCCATGGGCAGGGACATCTTGCACTAGACCAGGTTGCTCAGAACCCCATCTAACCTGGCCCTAAACACTTCCATGGATGGGGCATCCACAACTTCCACGGGCAACCTGTGCCAGTGCCTCACCACGCTCACAGTAAAGAATTTTTTTCTAACATCTAATCTAAAGTTGCCCTCTTTCAGCTTGAAGTAACTCCCCTTTGTTCTGTCTCTACATGCCCTTATAAATAGTCCCTCTTCACCTTTTTTGAGACTCTCTTCACATACTGGAAGGCTGCAATTCTGTCACCTCGATGCCTTCTTGTTTCCAGGCTGAACAGTCCCAATTCTCTCAGCCTTTCCTCATAGGAGAGGTGCTTCATCCCTCTGATCAACTTGGTGGCCCTTCTCAGGGCTTGCTCCAACAAGTCCACATCCTTTCTATGCTGGGGACTCTAGAGCAGGACACAGCACTCCAGGTGGGGTCTCACCACAGCAGAGCAGAGGGAATGAATCACCTCCCTCCACCTGCTGGACACACAGCTTTTGATGCAGCCCAGTCGTATTTCATCTTATTTTCATGGGACTGGAAGATGCCACCTAACCATGACACCAACATGAGAAGCACTCAGGTAAGGCATCCAGACGTGTATGGCACAGTGATGCACTGATCAGCATCTTGAACTACATCTGCACCACAAAACATCAAAGACCATGTAGCTCCTCCCCACCTTCCTCCACCAACTCATTCAAGTGAAGGCAGGCCTGCAGCTCTGCAAAGCAGAACACAAAAGTCCAGCCAGCTCCCTTGTTTCCACATTGTGAAGGAACAGGAAATACATCTCCCCTCTCACAGCCAGTTCCCACTTCAAAATTAAACTCTGATGACCTGGACTTTCATTAACTACTGTCATGTTGATCCTGGAGCATTTAACACATTCAAAAGCCAGAACAAAGTTCAAACCAGGATGATAACCCCTGCACATGTGACTGCTGAGTATTTGAGCTGGAAAAAGGTCAACACACAGAAAGAAAACTTCTCTGCCCTGGTTCATCAAGTATTTCCAAAAGAAGATTGGGGAAAACTTGTTAGTGCATTTTGTACAAGCAAAAAGAGCAGTGGGAAATGTAGAATTCCCTTCCCAGAGGGCAGAAACATTGACAGAAATACATGCAGAACAGTGGTTATTCAGTCAGCATCCCAAACCAGTATTTCACAAGGCATCTCAAAGTCTTTGTATCCATCACTCTCAACCCCGACAGTAATGTTGGAAGATGATGTATGAAACCGATTTTTAAAAAACCAAAAGAAGAACTTTCAGGGTGTTTTTTTTTCAAACACTGAGGCACTATTTTGTGACATACAGAATGTACACAATAACATTAATGGGATTTATTTTCCAAGAAAGACTATAGGAATCAGTGAGTTGGTAATTTAAGCAAAATTGCATGTTCAACAAACAGCATTGAAATCCCTGATCAATGGACAGCACTACCTTTATTTCTGCTACTACCCCCAAATGCAAATGTAACTCCACAACTGCACATGGGACCAAGATGCAAATGCCCATCCCTGGGCTTGTGCAAATCCTGCACCTGTGGGAAACGAACCACCAAGGACACACAGCACACACAGAGGAAGCAACATACCACACTCACCCTTTTAGAAACCACAAGAGCAAATTGATGTGGCAACACTGCAAGGAAGGCTGGATTCAAACATGAAGCAAGTCCAACCTGCTGCTGGTTAAAGGCAAGTCATGAACTCACAGCAAGACACACACAGAGGATGACTGATTATATCATTTATAGTAGTTCAGCAGCTGGCAAAGGACACTCACATCATTGTCCTGTGCCCACACCATATGGCTGAGAGTCCCTTGGCAGGCTGCAGCCTTGCCACAGCACTGGGACACACCATTCTGATTTGGGAAGAAGGTATCTGCATGCTGAATGTCACAAATGTCTCTCAGCATACTCCCAGCTGCAAACTACCTGCCTAGCTTGCATAAGCCCTCACAGCTGGAGGATGCCAAGCTCAAAACAGCTGTGGTTAGGCAGGAATTTTGAAGGAAGAGGGAGCAATGATTTCATGCTAGTGCAACGTCCCAGAAAAAAAAAAAAAAAAANGAAAGAAAGAAAGAAAGAAAGAAAGAAAGAAAGAAAGAAAGAAAGTGCTGCATGTCTACCAGTACTCAAGTATCTTGGCATAAGTTGTGTTTAAGAGTAGAAATAAACACATTTAATTAGACAAATTGGCTTAATGAACAAAGCAATAGATCAGGGGCTTGAGAAACTTTGTTTCATGTTCCAGCCCATGATCAGACTTGGACAAAGCTGCTGACTCCCACTGTGCCCCCGCTCTTACACAGGAAGGCACCTCAGCCTCTTAAAATCTATTACTCAAAAACATACTCAGCGACTCAGGTCATTACATCTGACTTTCACCACTTCTGCTACAGCTGCACTGGCAATGAAACAGGGTACAGCTATTTCAATGGAGTGTACTTATGAATCTTAAATATCTGGGTTTTAAAACAGCACGTGGAAGTACTCTGTTTATATGGCAAAGGGAACATTAGCTATTATTCAGGAAAAAAGACACAAAAAATCACAATTAAAACCTTTGAAAAGGCATCTGTACAATGACAAAATAGAACTTTGAGGATTGAGGGATCTATCTCTTCAGGAAGATCACTCTACAGGCACTGGCATAATTCCAATGCAACCTGGAGGCAGAACTGCAACAAATATTTAATCAGATCTTCCATTATAAGAAATAGATACCTACTATAAATCTTAACCTTGATGACTCTATATAGCATGATTAAAGAAGAAATAGCTTCAACTACATATAAAAATTAGTATCCTCATCACTACTCTTCACTCTTTTTAAATGTTAAGAGAACCAAATTTATAATCTCACGGTAAGCTGTCTTCATGTATGATTTTGTTTGATTTCTTGGCTGTATTTCACAATAACATTTTAAAAGAATTTTGTTAAATGGTCTTTCGAATACTACAACAGAACAAAAACTATGATGCTGCAACTTTACACTTCTACATAATGTTAGACATGCACTGAGCTGTAATTTACAGGGAGGACCCACTGCGTGGTGACTGCCAGCAATCTGGGGGTTTATTATCCAGATCACCAGATTCATATCTGACCTAGATCACAAGCAACCGAGACGATGTTTGATCCTCCAGCTGCCAAATTCTGCATCATGCTATGAAGACATGCCCATCCAGTCACATTCACATTGTGCAAGTATGTGAAAGAAATCAGTCCATATTTATGAAAAACTTTAACAACTTACCAATTAAAGGGATATTTTAGGAGCTTAGGATTTATGATACCTGGAAACAGTTTAACTTGCTCATAGCCACACCAGAGCTTCCTCCAGCATTTTCTAAGTATTAGTAGTTCACTAGAGACAGAACTTGTAATCATTTCCACTCTTGCATACCATGCACAGGTTCACTATACCCTCTTTGAGAGTTAAGCAACATAGGGAATGTTGGTATCCTCTTCTGCAGTAATGATACGATTCAAGTAGTTGAGGGGAGGGCAATTTCATGAGTCATCAGGCAATGTTTCCCTATCCATTCTGCTCACTCTCTTTATAGTGAACTAAATGTTTAGCTAAGTATGAACTGGCAAAACCAGAATGCATTATAGCACTTTCCAGAGTATCAAGCCATCTTCAGGGGGGGAAAAAAAGTGTTGAAGTTTGTATAAATAATATTCGAATATTTTTTATAGCACTAACTCTGTCATGGATAATTTCTTCCCTTCTGTACCTAATATTTACATACTAGTAAGAAACTTCCTTTCCCTGATAAGTTTGCTTTATATGTGGTTACAAAAAAATAACTCCAACAACATCACAGAAATAGGAGAGGAAAAAAAAGACAACAAAGGGGAAAAACAAGAGAGTGAGCAATACACTAGGGGAAAAAAACCATCACGGTACCACTTCCTGTGACACAGCTTAAATAATATGCTGTGATATGGCCTAACAGACAAATAAGAATAAGACACAAACATTTGCTCCAGTTTATCTTCTCGTTATTTGAAACAGCGATGGGACTGATGACTCAATAAACCAGAATTAACACTTCTTCAGTGAAGCTCAACTATAACCTCCCATCAGCTGGACCAAAGGAACCTCTGGCTGCTCCCAGCACAGCACTGCACCAAAGCAATCCAGCAGCCAGATTTGGACAATAAAGAACAGGCTGTGACAAAACCAGGCTATCAGTTGGAAGTTGCTTCAGATATCTGCAAACCTAGCTTTTCTTTGGCATTCTTCATGTTTTCAAAGAGGTTTCAGCCACAGACACTCAAGTGCTCTTTGTGTCCTAAGCGTGACAGAGTTTGAGAAAACTGGAATTACCAAAGGAAAAAGGAAACTACAGATAATGCAAGTCACAAGCTCACCACTTTTTTTTTTATTATTTGTGTTTTCTATATTTGAAGTTTCATTCAACTCCAGGAATTTCATATTCCACTTTGTGGCTCCAAGCAAAACATAAACAGGCAAAGTTGTTTTTCTCAACTTGTGCAACTTCTGTTACATTCAGGAATGTGCAATTCAGACAAATGGCACTGACTCTTTGAATTTCTTCTTTCCCTGAACCGTGAACTTTTTATCAGAGCTAGAAAAGAAACTAAACCAAACTAAACAGTGGACCAAAGAATCATAATTTTGAGCAACTGGCCATGTTTGGTTGAAAGCAACCACAACTATTTCTAACTATATCCACTTAGCCTGTTTGCCACAGAAATGCAGAAAGACTTTTCCTCTGATAGTGGGAAATTAAAATTAAGAAAGTCTTCAAGCTAGAAAGCAACAAAACACACCCATGCAAAGCTCTTTTAATGGAAAGGAGAAAAGACTTTTTACTTCAGAATGCATCATGCACTTATCTTCCAAACATTTCCCTTGGTAATTTGATTATGATATCAATAATTTCCATCTGAATTGCTCTCTTTCATTTATTAGCAAGCTAAATATATTTTCATTTCTTAATATAGATGAGAAAATTTTGATCTAAAGATCACAAAAAGGTAATAAGGGAACAGAAAATAATTGTTTGTGTTTTTTCTTAAAAGCCAGCATTTGCACCTTATATGTTTATTCTGCAGAAATGATGCCAATAGAAATCTCAGGTTGCTGTAGGATTATTATATCCAATGCAAAAGTTAGATTATCTAGGTGACATTATCAACAATTTCAGCAATTGTGCACGGGGACACTCCTGCAACACTTATTCTTTTGTTGCTTTCTATTTCTAAATTGCTTCCCTCCCTTGCCATTAAAGAAAGCAATAGCAGCACCTAATACATTGCATGACAGTTTTACTTAATCCAGCACTATAATCCATTAAAAAAAAAAAGAGAGAGGAAACACGAGGTCAAGAGTAAACCAAAAATGGTTCAGTGTTGCTGCACCTCAGCACTAGGAAGGACTGACAACATTGTCACAGGATGTGCCAATCAGATACTCAGAGTCAACCTGTTTGCAGTATTTCATGACATCTGCACAGCTGCTTATCAAACAAGGACCATTCTCATGCTCTATTTAAATATATAAACAACAGTTCAGCACAGAAGAACTACAGCCTTTTATTTCAGCACAAAACAGACCAAGCACCTACAGGGTTTTTTCCTAGATGTTCTTTATGCAATGCTCCCTTCACAAAAACAACACGGGCAGCTCAATACAAACACTTTCAGTGCTGACGAGCCATGATTTGGCCACATGACTGTCCCGCCTGTGTTGCAGGTATTAGCTTTGTCAAATCTAATTACCAGAGGCAGCTTGACAAGGTCTTTCACATGATTCGGGAAGGGTGGACTTGCCAAAGCCCTAGTGGAGGCCATGGTGTATAACAAATCTAACCCGGCTCAAGTGAGGCTTGTAGTTTTGCTGACAGTTTTTCCCAATAAATTACTCTACATAAATAATCACTGGCCAGCAAGCCTCTGTGAGGACTGTCAGGAACTCAGCGACCCATGATTTGTAAGAAATACTGCCTGTTATGTTTACAATCAAATCTATGAGGGTTTCATTCTACATGATGACTGCTACAGAAATTAGACTGGTTTTAATTGTACAAATTATGAAGGCTTCTCTATTAGTTCGACAGAGTGCTTCAGGCTATTCTGCCTTCAACTTTAAATCCAGCAATTCAGATAACAACCTTGTCTAGGAAGGACCAGCACATCAAAGAAGGTATATGGATTGTTACAAGTTTTTCTAGTTAGCAGATGTTTCCTCCTTTCATTACCTGTCACGGGTGACGGGTACACAGATACCAGGATGCAACACACAAGCACATACACAAACACCAGTGGCAACTCACAGGAACACAATATGAACATCACTTACATTACCAGAAACACCCATCCAAAATAATGAAATGTTCCGTCAGTGTTTCAAGTATAAATGTCTAACTTAAGAGTACAAGGAAGATTATTCAAGGAGAAGCAGACTGGCACATCTGATTAAGCAAGAATCCACTATAATGGGTACACGCTGCAGCCTCACACATGCAAGGACAACACAATATCCACCTTCCTCAGAGACCTTACAAGAGTTCTGTGATAACTTATACTTCAACTCCTTTGCTTCAGTGTACAGAGGAGACATTATACAAACAATTGTTTAAATAGGAATGATGGCTATATCTTTCAGAAGAGGCAGTGCAGGCACAGAAAGCAAATGTTCTACAAGGACAGGAGAGCAAACAGCAGGAGGCACAGCTCTGCAGTCTTTGCTCATGTAAAGGTTGTGTGAGATGTCCCTACATCCAGGGTCTAATAGCAAACCAATTTATGCTAACAACATAAATTCAAATGCATACAGCATTAAAAGCCATTTAAACATACAACTATCATCACACCCAAGAAAGGGCGTCACTAAACCACAGACAGAAGTCCTGAAAGCCAAGGTGGGGATCCGGGTGGAAAAAAGGTCAAGAAGGAGGAAAGAGCTGCAGTGCCTGAGACTTGGCACTAAAACCTTTAGCACAGGACAAAGTCTCTCCCGGGCAGACTCTGTCCCTTACAGAATTGTATTAACCAGAGACTAGGGAGGTTGCACTTGCAGCAAGAGATTGTATCTGATCCCAGGCCCAGTGCTGCAAACCATGATTTGCTTTTCCTCTGGATGTTCCAGCAGGGCCTTTCTCTCTCCTACCATTACAGTTTCACACACAGAGTGTGCAAGACTCAGAATACAAATGTGTGTCTAGGTAAACATAGGCCTCAGTACTCTCAAATATTTGTTTCTTTTTCCATCATTGCCTCTTTAGGGGCACATTTAAAGCTAGGAGTGCAACTTGTACTCACATACCTTACTGATCACAAGAATTCCCACAAACATACTGCACAGTTGTGCAGTGGTGCAGGAGAAATAAGATGCCCCAGAAGTCTGAAGAGAAAGCAACCTTTAAAGAAAAATAGAAATAAGGTAGTTTCACTCCTTTGAGAGGACTTCTCCGTTCCTGTGGCAAAAATTCACTGTACAACATTATGGCTTTTCTCCAGCACAGCCCACTCTTTCAAAACAAGTTATTTGATCTCATATTTACTTAGAGTAAGCAATAACAGACACAAAATAAAACCAAGCATAAGTGTAATAAACTGATTCCCTCCTCTTTCTACATCACAACAACCTATATCAAAACAAAGTACAACATATCAAAGACCAATGTAGAAACCTCAGACAAACATAATACGGTAAGTTATGAACTATGCTTACAGTTGCACAGATTATATAGACTTGAGGACAGAAAACAAACTCCGATTTCCTAATTACAGCCTGGTAAATGAAGGGAGTTTTCCCCACAGAAATTAACTTCTCTCAGTAAAAGATATGTAAAAATCATTATTTAAAACTTTAAACACAGTGCCATCAAAACAGAAGAGACCTACAATTCGCTATATGGATACAAAAGGAAAGGAAAAGCACTTGTTTTCTTTCACATATAAAGTTTATGGCAGGGTAATCTTTCCCTGATATCTGTCTCAATACCACATCAGGCATCTGCAAATGGGAACCTCTGCATAAACACTCTTCTTGCATTCTTGGCCTGATGTCAACTCAGAGCACAACTATCCTCTTCTCCTTATTAGTAACAGAGATTAAGAAAATGCTTTAAAAGGCAAGTCATACTAATACCAAATTACCTTAAAAATGGAAAACTTTGTAACTATCGGCAACTTACAATTAAGCCCATGAAAACCCCAACTCGCTTCTGAGTCTCATTTTGTCACCTTCATTCCCATTGATGTAAACAAAAGCCACGCTGGTTTCACATACATTTTATAATCTTCACTCCTGCTTTCCAAAGATTCATTTGTCCATAATTAACCAATGTAAAACAATGGAACCAAGATACAGTTCATGCATCATTTAGCAGTTCTGTGGGAGCCACTGCTTTGTGTTAGAGCAAGACTTGACCTAGGATTCACTTGCAGGGTGCTTAATCCTTTTTTTTCTTTTTTTTTTTTTTTTTTTATTAGTTACCGCTGTCAACACACAGAAAAAGAAGGATCCAAAAATTCAGCCAATTACTTTCAGGGCTCAGCAGAGGTTTGCCAGATGATGAGAGATGTTAGCATCAGCAGGGAAAATTTCCTTTCTTGGCTTGTATCTGCTAAAGGCTGCAGTCACCAAATTAGGACTAAAGATGGATCCAGAAGGAGCAATTTAGGGCTAAATTTAGGACTGGTGTCAGTAGAAACCATCTGTTAAGATAGACTCAGTTGGGTAGGGTCACTGAGATAGAAAGAGGAGGAAAGTGAGCCACAACTGGCAGTGAGCTTGAGAGGGTGCAGCTGGCTGTGCCTGTGTCTGAGGCAGACACAGCCAGGAGCTGCAGGGAGGCAGGACCAAGCCAGGGGACACAGCCAGGCCCAGCAGCAGGGGCAGCACATCCACAGGGTGGGATGGCCACCTGCACCTGCAGCCAGAAAGAACTGCCTGGCACAAAGTGAGGTTTGGATACGCCAAGCCAAAGCCACTGTACTGTGACTAGTACAGTGTCAGTAGATTATTGACTGATTAGATGTACCTCTGGACCCAACTGCCAGCAGAAGCCCACACATTCCCAATTCTAACATGGCACCAAGGTAAGCACAGTCCCATGACCTTTATATTCCAGAAAGCACAAAGAATCAAACAGATGCATTTGCTGCCTGGCTGGAATTTTAACGTGACAGCGTGATAAAACCAAGCATTTAACACCCAACACATCACCTGCAAATCTGCATGCACCTACACCAGAACAGCTCTGCTTTGCAAAACACTGGTTAGAGAACTGAATGGGTGGTCTGAAACTGTCATACAATTCACAATACAATCCAAACATCTCCGAGCTATCTTACAAAACACAATATGCTAATGCAAATGTCGGGGCCTCCTAATAACTAACTCCTTCTCCAGTGAAGTCTTGATGTGCAATCCTATCTAATCACTTGGCCTCTCACTTCACCCATCTGTAAACAGAACTAGCAGCCCAACCTACTTCCCAGGATGTTGACAGGTTACCATCTAAAATGCTTCATGCACTTTGGAATTTTTTTAAATGCTATATAGGTTAAGAGGTTTGTTTGTTTATTTTTAAGACTAATCTCCTATTAATGTGTTTTAAAGTGTACACACTTTACCCGACAAAAAAAAAAAAACAATGCTACAAATAGAACACCGGAAGTCATTACCAGGACTTTAAAATGGGTTGTGACTTGGCTGATCATAAGTAAGCAAATTCACCTTTGGTTTTCCTGGTGACATTTCCTGCACACAGATCCTTCTACTGGGTTTCAATAGTTGTAACCCTAAACAAGGAGCTTCTTGCTATCAAGAACTCCTACCAGCCCAAGCTGTTCACTGCAGGAGCACAGGGCAAAGCAGGAATTCAGGTCGAAGGGAAATTCTTTAATTATTTCATATCACTAATAGTATGCAGAGGGATTAGTCATTGGCAGACAGACGTGCTTCATTTTACTGAGACACAGAACAACAACTCTCAATTCTCTCCATTCACATTCATTATCCACTTACAACAGTAACTATGTATCTTCCTGAAATGAAAACAAACATTAAACCAGCTCACAGACAAACATCATTATAACTTTAAAAACACAAACAAAAATTAATTGAACTGTTCACTGACACCAAGGAATTCTCAGCTCCCTATACTGCACATACCACTGAAACATTCCCACGGGCTTTGATCCAAAAGCCTGAGAACTCTACACAGCATCAAAAGGCAATTTGAGAAAAAGTGACTGCCAGAAATCAAACCTAACAGGTTAAAACAAACAAAAAAACACACAGGGGAAAAGGAAAACAAATGCACAAGTTCACTCAACAATGCTTAATAAGTAAGTGCTACCACAGCAATATTACAACGTTGTATGAAACAATGTGGGGGGTTTTTTTCCTGGAAAAGGTTAGAGAATCCTTCACCAGAAAAGGCTGAGGAAAATTGCACTCAAGAGCATTATAATGGGTCCCTCTCCGGAAACAAAGCGACTGTGAATAAGCAAGTGACTTCAAAAAAAAAACAGGCAGGAGAGAAACCCCAGCACCCCCCTCCTCAGAAGAGACCTGACATGCTGTCTTTCCCTGACATTACTAATTACTGACATCAATGTATTCCATCTGCTATTTGATAGAGTTACAAAAGCTCTGTCTTTTTCTCCTCTAATTGTTCTCCTGTGACTAAAAATTCAACTGACATTGGCAACACTTAAGGTTTTGTAAGGGAGGGATGCAACCAGGAGAGATGGCAGTTTACTCCGGGGAAAGAAAAGGCAGGTAAAAGCCTAGGAACAACATCCTATTGGTTTTTTCATTAACTTAGCAGAGAATCCTCTCCTCTGTAACATCAGTGGCCTGTGGCAATGCCGTCACCAGACAGCATTTGTTCTGCTCTTGCTCTTCCAGTAAATTACTCCTACTCAATAAACTGCTAGTAGATAGGAAAAAAACAATGGTAGATGCATGAAAAAGAAGGAAAAATTATTTTAAAATCGAAACCATAATTTTGCAAAGCCTAGCAAGGAATTAAGAGGTACATTCTTCAGAGAGGACTTGATTCAGCCTTTGTTCTGTCCTAGAAGCTCTATCCCAAACTCTCTTAGGAACTCTAAGCATGTCTCCATACCAGCAAGTGCCAACCCACATGCCTATTGAACCTTTCCTGCTCATCCTTAATATTCAAACAAGAACATTCACATAAGTTTGCTTTATACGTTTTCACCAGAACAGGAAGCTAAAGACATCAAATGAGGTGAAAAGGGCAGCAACTTCTGGTGGACCCGGCAAGAATCACCTGAAAAGTCATGCTACTAAGACCTCTCAGAAGGGAGACAGAGAAGAGTTAGAATCACAAACCACTGACCTACTGTCAACTATCTTCCAACCAAAAACCCTTCCTGGCATCCTCCAGTGTCTCTGCTTGTCACTTTGGGAATGCCAGCCCAACACACCCATCCAGGCACTCAGAGCAAAACTCAGCAACTGCTCATACCTCCCTCAGCTACTACACTAATAATAGTGTGTAGGAAGCATTCAATAATGTCCTCATGAAATCTGAGAGCACCTCCTGACCACCATTAAAATATAGGAATTTTCTATATTTAAAAGAGAAACTGAAAGAAAGGGCTTCAGGATAAAAAGACAAAAAAAAATCTATGAAGAACAGCATCCTCACTCAAATATAATGCTCTTTACACTTAGAGACACAAATTCTCTTGACAAGGATTTACCATCAAATCCAAAACATCAAAAGCATACAATCCCTTTTGTCTGCTCAAAAGTCTTAAAGATCCTAAAAGCAAGCAAACCATAGCTATCACTACAGGAACAGAAAGCACACACTGAACCTCATTTATAAAAGGACTGAAATTGAAAAAAAAACATTGATAGAATTACTTGGGGTTTACTTGACACTTTTGTGGCATCAGAAGCTTTTGTTTCAGGGGCTTTGATTACTCATTTCTCTAAAAACACAGTTAAATTCCATTTAGAGAAACTTCTTTGCACCAGAGAGAAGTATCAGGGGAGACACTATCACATTAATTGCTAAGGTGGTCTATTTGTTTCCTCCACCAAAAAACCCCCAAACCAACTGCTACTTTTCTTGACTGACATTTAAACTCCTAATTGTGTTTTTAAATGCATTGAAGGCAATAACGCCAAACTAATTTTCAACAAGGTATCAAAGCCACCTTTCTGGTAAACATTTTCATTTAAAGAACTACAAACAAAAGGCAAAATGAGGGAAAATAAAAACTCCTCAATGAAGCAAGCTTTGCAGTAACTTCACAAATCTGAAGTGGATTTCAGTATGTACATCAAGTGTTACAGCAAGGTTGGCACACTTGCCTTTCTTCACATATGGATACTCTCTATAAAAAGTGAATGATGATATGCTATAAACCTTAAAAAAGCCAAACTGCTGACTTAAATTTCCACTGGAATAATCTGCATGGCAAGGGCAGAACAGCTGCTTTCTGAACTCACACTGCCATGCCCTCCATACTGAAATGTCCAACACATGGGTGTAGGAGAATATGGCACATTGCCCTATCAGATTCTATATTGTTATTTTACTTGAAGAGGATAAAAGAAGTTTATAACTACTGCTCAGTTCAAACGATGACTCCAGAAAAAGGGCAGTGGGTGCAGTCTCCCCTAATGCAAAAGGGACTGACACATAATTCTTTGTGACGTTTCAATATTCTTAAAATGCATAAGCAAATGTCTCCAAATTCGAGGCAACAGCTTAAGTAGTGATGGACAGAGAGATATTGAAAGGTGAAGGGCTTGCCCCAAACCACTTCTCTAGACACAGCTTGCCTCTTTTGTTAATACCATAAAATTATCCATGTATATGAAACCACATCTAACCTTGTAGACATGAACCATGTCCACTATAGCAAGAGTCTTAGGACAGACCTATGGGAAGAACCTATAGCAGCATTTAAACAAAAGAAGCCCCATATACCATACAAATTATGTTATACCAAAATATAAGGTATTTTTGTAAATAGAAAAGAGGAATTCATACCTAGGACACATTCCAGTTACAGATATATGAAAATTGTTAATGGAGGCAGAAAGGGAAATATAAAATTTCCAGGTAAGTGAATGAAGAGACTCATTGCCATTGAGTCTCAAAGCTACATTTTATAAATAATATTTGCATCTAGGCTATCACACACTACAGGTATTATGTAATATTTGCATACACACAGCAAAATGCATTTTCTGTTAGGTGAATCAGACACAATCTCTCATGGATCTTCCAATCTGCTTGGCATAAGATCTCAGCCCTCCAGGAAGGCACTTCGAGTCATCAATACCTTCAGAACAGGTTACACTACTTGAGCACCACCAAGAGATAATGGCCATCAGTTCTCGGGTGCTTGGGCTCTGCAACAGATTAACGAGTCAAAGAACACACTTCAGTTCTTTTAAACCATGGTCTCTTGTCTCACCAGCTTCAAATCTCCTTCAGTTTTGCAATAGGCCCTTAGCAAAGTTCAGCTAAATAGAGGGCCAAGTTCCTACACATGACATTCAAGGATATAACACAAATATTTCCTTAGTTCATTACACTAATTACACAAAACTTGAGCTGCATGTCTGGAGCTTAGCACCATTCCTTACAAAACATTGCAAAAAACTGCTGTGAGAGAGGAACAAGTGCCAACAATAAATTTCCATGCTTGACTAGCTAGTTCCCTACCCCTCAGGATGGCAGCCTTCCCCCTCAGGTGCAACCCACGGAATCCCACAGCACAAGCAGCAATGCAAGACACACAGATGTGTTTTGTGAAACAAAAAAAAATGTTCATGGGACAGAGGAGTTTTTCTAGATTCTTTTTAGCATAAGACTCTTCTACTTCTTATGTTGGTTTTGGCTGAGATAGTTACATTTTCTTCACTGTGGCTGGTATGAGGCTGAGTTCTGAATTTGTGCTGAACACAGTGATGATAATACAGCTGTTTTCCTTATTGCTGAGCAGAGCCAAGGCCTTGTCTGCTTTCTGTACTGCCATGCTGGCAAGAAGGCTGGGGGTGCCTGGAAAGTTGGGATGAGACACAGCCAGGACAGGTGACCCAAACTGACCAAAGGGATATTCCATCCCATACCAAGTCATGCTCAGTATATAAAGCGGGGGGAGGTTTGGAGTAATGCCATCTGTCTTCCCAAGTAACCACTCTGTGGGATGAGGTTCTGCTCTCCTGGAGATGGCTGGGCACCTGCATGCCCTTGGGAAGTAGGGAATGAATTCCTTGTGTTGCTTTGCTTGTGTGCACAGCTTTTGATTTCCCTATCAAACCATCTTTATAACAACAAATGATTTTTCTTCCTTTTACCCTTCTGATTCTCTCTCCCATCCCACTGGTGGGGGAGTGTGTGAGCAGTAGTGTGGTGCTTGGCTGCCGGCTGGGGTTGAACTGTAACACTTCTAAAAGTAAAAAAAAAAAAAGCCAAAAAAACCCTACAAAAAGCAACAACAAACCCCCAAACCAAAGGATGCAATACTTCCAGGTTCTTTTATTTCTTTTAGCAAAGATGCTGAATCTGCTGGAACAAGGGAGCAGTTAGGCAAGAGGCACAACAGAAATTTGAAACTGTGCATTTTGAAATGACTGAAAACATAAAGCAAAACGAAGCACAATGCAAGTACAGTAATATTACCACAGAGTAAGTGTTTAAGAACAGACTGGATAAAGTCGGCTTTGTTCCTGAAAAGCTTGCAGGCTGAGGAGTTGAAGAGACAAAAGCTTTGGAGAAACAGTCATTTGGCTCACGACTCAGTTTGTCAGTTGGTCCAGGTCTCCTCAACAGTGATACCACACAACCTGATATCTTAACAGGAAAAAAGTGGGGACAAGTTATACTGCTTTGTTCTCAGAGTGCTGATGTATTCCAAAGGCTGAAACTATGCAGCATTCACAGTCTGGTAATCTACAAAAGCCCTAAGCTCAGCCCCATGACAGATTTCTAAGAACTGTGACCCACTGTCAAAATGGTATTTTGAAAAGTTTTCCTCAGGTCCTTGGTGACCTGGCAGCCTTGTCCTTCCACCTGTTTGTAAGGTAGAAGGATTTCTCTTGAAGCAGCATGTTCTAAGCAACTATATTTTCACTTAAAACTGCTACAAAGTTCCTTTTGTTTCTTTTGTTCCTTCATACCTACGTTCAAATACTACTAACATTTTTCAAAGTATTTAACTCTGTCTGACAACTGGCAAAAATCACAGATTAAGGCAAACAAAAATAAAATGCTTGCACTCTGCTTGGAGAGAGAGCACAGCCTTTGAGTTAGATACATTACAGTCCAATTTTTCTTAAGGCTGAAATGCTGGAAGTGTGACACAAGCTGAAGATTCTTCCCCATTAATTCATTCATCATTTTTAAACCACCACACATCAGTCTAATGCAGGAAATCGAGAAATTTGAAAGCTAAATAACACTCACTAGCAACAGAATGTCTGAGAACCTACTCCTGGCCACCACACATGCTACAATGTCCTTCAGGGCCCAGGATTGTTACACAGCCCTGCTCGGTTTCATCCTGGATACTCAATTTTCCCTGTGAAATTAAATAAAGCATTGTTTTTCCTCTTCAAGGACATGCAGTCCCAACCAGCCAGGTGCATATATAAATGCTGGCAAGAACTGAGAGAAGCTGTAACAACCAGATCTCAGAGGCAAAGCCTCCCTCTGACCTACCTCTTGAACAGATCACCCCCATCTGCCCAGTCCTCTCAATTAAAGAGGCAACAACAAGATGTTTATTCAAAGGTGTGGGCTGTAGTTAAACCACAATCCATTTAATAACACTGTGATTTTCCATCTCTGTAGATTGTTTTTCCCCCCCACACTGCTCCTTTCCCACAGAGGATAAGCCTAACACGAATGATTTATAGAACTACTGATTTGCCCACATTGCTTCTGAGGGCCTGGATGTTTTGTCTCTATTTTTATCCTGAAAGATGAGTAAACACAGAGGATGGAAAAGAACAACAAAGGGAGGAAACAAAAATAGAGTAGAAGGAGTAACAGGTATACACAAAGAACAAGGTACCTCCAAGAAGCTCCATCCATAGTAACAAGTTGGTACGGAAAAGCAATTAACACAACATTGAGGACATCTGTCAAAAATTGCCAAAAATGTCGGTTCAGAAAAAGAATCTGAGGATAGGGTAAACCCAGCCACACACTTCCCTTTCCAGTATTTTATTTCCCAGTGAGACACCAAAACATGCACTTTGAACAGAAGGCATACATCTATCCAAGATGTACAACGTGGGACACTACAAATCACTGCCCTCTCCTTTATCAAAGTCACACCCAGAGGGCAACAACCTCCACTGGAGCTGCTGGGATGGAGCACATGTGCCTGCCTCAACTCATTGCAAAACTGATGGCTTGGTTTAAACTTGGCTAAGGAGATGAGTTTGACTTAGCAACAAGGCAGAATTTGGGTACTGATTAGGAATGACAACTAGAGTGGGTGGCAGCAACCACCAGCAGAGAGATGTTAAACTCCCTGAACAGTAGTTTCTTAAACTAATCTGCCAATATATGCCCAAGTTTATTTGAGCATATATTTTACATTCACTAGATATTCCAGAAAGCATTCAACTGTTCAAAGTGTCTTAGCCAACTCAAAAAAAGACAACCATAACACTGAACATGTTGTAACATCTCAAGAACAACTGTCACAGAACAACAGTAAATCTGGTCTTGAAACTCAGAAAAGTTACATTATACAAAAGGAAACCCTATCAGACATAAGTAAGCCATAAAAATTATCTCAAGAAGCCACAAGCCACACTATCAAAACATTAAACATATTGCCAAGATTGACACTGTGGACTGTCCCTCTCAAACAGCCAAGCCTCTGGTTTTTAGGTTAACAGGTTAAGGATTGCAACAGTGACTGAAGTTGGCATTGTAGAACAAAAGCACTAAAGTCAATGTAAACCGTATACATTAGTTATGCAATATTAAAAAACAGCTGGTGAGGAGGAGAGAAGTACTGAGATGCAGCTCTTCAGTGCCATTTCAAACATGTTCCCACATGCTCCTATCTAAAGCTAGGACAGAACACCCATCCCGTTTGCTACTCCCCTTGCTGTACAGCAGGGGAAAACCAGAAAAATAAGAGCATTAACATAGCACTGTCCTCTCTGCCACCTTGGGAAAAAAAATCTGCGTGGATCAGGAGACATTCTGAGTCAATAAAAGACTAAGAAGTTATTTCAGACTTGATTTGAGAAGTGTTATCAGTGTCATAAGATCTGCTTGTTAAAATTTGCAACATTTTTGCAATACAGAGCTGGCAAGCACAAGATAGTTTTAGGAAGAGCATACACCTGCAGCCTCAGCAGCGGGCTTGTTTCTCTTCACTTAATTGCAAGCAGGTATTTACACTTTTACAGACTGTAAGGCAAATCCACCCTTTTTTCAATTCCTTAAGATAAACTGAGGTTCAATACAATTCTAAAACTATGTTTCTATAAGGCTTGTCTGAAGGAAAGAAAAAAACTACACAAGAACAAAGCATGATCAACCAGACTTCCCTAAAAATTACAAGCTTACTTCTTTTGGTTTTGTCCTGAAGACTGAGAATTACACTGATCACTGATGTTCTCTTTAACAACTGCTTAAACGTTTTATCTAAAGCTGAACAATGAGGTGTTTTCCTCAAATTATTAAAGGACACTCATTCAACAACAGCCTGCCATCTCTCACCACTGAGAACACCCACATAAATTTGTGAAATTTCATATTATCTGACATCACATCTTCTAGGTCACTGGCACAATGCTCTACTTTTAATACAGAAAAAAAAATGAGCAGTGGAACAACTACAGGACAAAGATGGTAATGGAGTTAGGAAGTAATTCAAGCTGAAAAGATGAGATTCAAGATGACAAACTGGCATCCTCCACAGAATGAGTCTGACACTTTTTATAGCTAATGACACAGTAACGAATGCTTTACTTGGGGTGGGGCTAAACACAATGTTCTTCTGAGTACTTTCTTAAAAGTAAGCTTTTCCCTGATCCTTACAAGAAGCAGCTGTATCTACAAGCAGGAAAAAAAAAAAAAAAGAACTGTCATAGGTAATGAGGCCCCAGCTGTGGCAATTATCTTGAAGCGAAGGCAAAAGCAACATTCTATTATGTTTTTATGAGCAGCTTTTTCTTAAGGGAAAGCTGTATCAGATGGGCCCCAAAGTATTGGTTTGCCTTAGTTTTCTAATATTTCCATTGTTGAGCTCAATACCAGTAGAAGGTGAGTCTTTTTAAAAGGTACATCCTGCTCAATATTCTTTGCAATACAGGACCTAGTGCTGCCCTGGCAGAAGTTTTTATCTAGTTTCGCCCTAACAAATGTATTTCAGATTTAAAACCCAGAGTGTTCCCTTACAGCATTGATTTGCTTATGGTTATGATGCCTAAAGCATGCCTTATAATAGAAATAAAGCCTGGGTTTGAGGTACTAATTGAATAAAATAGTTTTCTAAAATGCTAAACATGAAGATTTATCAATTCAGAGTTGTCACTGAATTCAAAGTGAATTAATCAGAGTCCTAACTAACCACAGTGGGTTTGGGAAACTTTGCACTCAAGTTGAACTCAGGCCCTCTCGCAACAATTCCCACTCCCCCATTAAGTAAGAATGACATCAGTTTTAACCCAGTGTTTGGGTTCTTCCCAAACCTTTATCAAATGTCCATTTCTTCTCCAGAAGTTATTAATAAGTCCTATATTAATAGTTTTACCCTACTTCTTTGACATGTACTGGAGTGTCAGTAGAACAGCATTTTTGTTGCAGAAAATTCCTAAGACTTTGAGAGCTGGCACACATTATATGTGGTTTCATAATTGTGGATTATACCAAGGAAAGCTTTAAGAAACGGACAATTAGTCCTCAAGTTAAAAAAACCACTGTGGCTCAAGTGCTCTGAGAGGCTTTTATGTGGTGTTATTATGTGGATTACCACAACTTTTACATTTACAAAACAATATACACACCAGGTGAGACCAAACCCCTACCTCAGACCAGTGTCTGAAAGGTCAACCACCACACACTAAGAGAATTGGCCAAGAAAACAGAATATGGGTTTGGACAGTGCAGACATCACACTGGTTCTTGGGGTTGGATTAGGTTCTTCAGTCAACTTTAAAAAAGTTGAAAGATTCAGTCTGTTCTACTAGATTGGAGGTGGGATTGGGAATGGGTTTATTCCTATTGCCAACTAGATTTCCTGTCTCCTTCTTGATGGCAACCTTGTAAATGACCAACAACTAAAAACACCTCAGAGGAAAAGAAAGAAAACTATTCACTTTTTTTCTCTCTTGAATGCAGAAATCCTCCCTGAAGTAAACCAGCACACTCCAGTAGCAATTATCAATAACTCTTCATTTTCCAACCAGCTCTTTCTGTAGATTAAATAAAGATGGTTCTAGTTTTGTATTCTGCCTGGAAGAGTGCAGGAAACAACTCTCCTGTGAAAAACATAAAACAAAAATAGCAATAAAAAAAGCCATCAGAAGCCTGAGCACACTGAGCTGCCTGCAGAGTCCAGAACAGAGCAGCCAGGATGTCCACTGCACCAAATACAATGGCTAAGACACCACAAAACCAAGTTAACAACCCAAAATCTCAGGTTAAAGAGGAATTACCCTCTCAGCTGAAACAGAGACAACAGTGGAACAAGGGACAGCGAACACCACACAGTGGGGTCTCTGGGTAGCAAGTTTCACAGGATGCAAGTGGAGAAGGTGGCTGCTCTGCACTCTAGCATGAGTGATTTGAACACCGTGGTGTCATACAGCAGTAGCTGAGCCTGACCTAATGAAAGGCTCTATGATGCTTTCTGGCCAAGAGGCCCACATGAGGTATCCCTTCCCATCATGTTTTGTCTAAGCTTCCCTCAGATGGGTATGTATGGCCAAGCTTCACGAACGAAGAGCTGGGCAGGGCTCTCCCCACGTGGCTGTGCCCTTCCAGCCTGCACAGTGGATGTTTTAGGTGAGGCACAGTGTGCACAGAACTGGCCCCACCGTTTAACTCCTCAGGTCCATCTGCCACAGCCGAGCGAGCTTGGACAGTGACAGTGAAGTCCTCAGGACTAGAACCTCCAGCCCCCGGTTATTCCCAGGAGGTCTCCCATCCAAGTACTAACCAGGGCTGACCCTGCTGAACTTCTGATATCCGATGGGATCAGATGTCAGGGAGGCATTTAACTGGCTTGCTCAGATGGGCACTGCATACAGAACACCACTTGAAGACCCCCTGGAAACTCAACTTTTCTGTTTTCTCAGCTTCTCCATCCATCTTCTGTCTTCACCAGCACATTAACAAAGTCACTGAGTTGACACGAACAGACATCTGCTCTGATTTGGGCCTAAAGCCAGAAGTGGGAGGCTCTGCTTTCACGCACATGGAATAGCTGTGAGCACACACTCACAAATATCCTTTGCAAACTCCCTGTGGAGATGGTCAGGGCCAAAACCTATGCTCCTGCTGATTCTTCTCACTCCACCCTGATGTCTCCTAAGAAGTGGCAGCTCCTGCTATAGGTCTGGAGAAAAGTCTTGCCTTCAAAAAAATATCTTCAAAACCCCTAAATAGATCTCACACTTGTGTCTATAGACCAAGAGTTGGACTAACAGGAAACAGAACTCAGAAGCAAGTACGTAGTATTTATCCAGTGTATTCTTTAGCTCTCAACAATTTGCATCTTGGATTTTTAAGAGCTTAGAAGTAATAGTTTAAGTTCCTTTCAGGATTCAGAATAAGGATTCTCTGATTTGGCACCTTTAAATTTAGTTTCTCTCAACAGAAGCCAAACTAGCTCCATCCAGAAGTTATTTACAAACTATTTTGTTCCTAACTTGTTTAACTGAACTGGAATCCCCTGAGAAATATTGCATTTCTATTTTGAAAAGCGTGTGAGTATACTGCTTGTATTTACTGACCACTAAGAGTGGAAAAAAATGTCTTCCTGTACCCCTTCTAAACATACTTAACTGTCATAAAAAAGAGCCATCTATTGTTTATTCATTCTTCCAAAATTTAGCTTGAACTAGACAACTCAGTGATTCAAACCATTACACAGGAAACAGACAGCTCTGAGTCAATCTTGTTTATCTTTCTATCACGGTCCTGAAACCACTGAAACTTTAAAGTGCAAAGATACACTTGAAGTATGCTGCACTCTGGAAATTCAACAATTTAAGAATGCAAAAGATCCTCCTTTTTCATTGTCTATTTTTTTTCATTGTCAACTTTTTTTTTTAAAGCAGTATAGTCTTGTATGAACAAAAATCAATTCTTTTGAGTTTTAAGTGAAAAATACAATCCCACACAAGTGAGGAGACAAATAGAAGAGAGCTAAAGAGAGGATCCACACCATATTACTGTTTTGTCCTGTGAGACACTGACAACTCCTGTTAAACAGGGGGAGTGGGAGCAGTATCTGCTTCCAGCTGTCAAGATGTAATCCAGTACAGGCAGCATCAAAGTCACAAGGCTGTCTGTCAAGCAGGAAGTGAGATCTATTCAATGACATCAGTTATTCACACCTAAAGAATCCCTGACACGTTTGTTGTAAGCTGCTACTTTACAAGTGAAATAAGGAAATCATTAAGAGAGGGAAATGCAGGCAGTGTCCACTGCAGTCCCTTCATTTCCCGAAAATTGAAGAACAATAGTGCACCTGCTACATTTTATATTTTACAGACCATTCAGAGAAGCTTATTATGCTCAGAAATTATGAAACCAGATGCAAATCTCATAATTTACCTGGTTCTAGAAACAGAAATATTTTAGCTATTGTTAGGATGACACTTTTTGTTCAAAAGACTAAAACAATTCTCCAAAAGTTGCAATCAATTGTTGTCTAAGAGGCAGCCATCTAAGCTCACTATGCCCTGCTTTATTATCACATTCTTTAAATTGCAGCAAGCCTGTCTTTGTGCAGAAAATGTAGTTTTGACAGAAGTGAATAGCTAGCTCTGTGTCTAGACCACTTCTCAAGCTTGGTTTTTTGGATCAAATACTAATCCCATTTGGTTTTGTGACAGCAAATGAATCTGGTTCTTCAAAGAATTTAAATGTCAGTGTTTTCTTCTGAAAACACAGGGAGGACCAATACCCTAACCACTGGGGTTTTAAAGGGTTTTAACTTCTCCTTGTGTTTCCTCTGGTGCAATTTGTCTTGCTGAACTGTGGCAATGCTTCACCAGTGCCAGAGGAAGACAAGTCAGCTTCAACCATGTCACTCAGGGCACTGTAAAGGGGAGAGACAATTGCAGGAACCCGAAATGTAAGGAAGGGTCTAACCTGTTTCTACTATTCAAACAAGTACGCTGAAGCACATATGTTTGTTAGAATAAGGTACAGCAACTATACCCAAGAATAAAACATCTGAGTGTCATCTCAGAAAGGAAGGCATTGCTGAGACCTGAACACTGGGGCAGGGTCTCAAACAGCTTCTCTAAGTATTTCTCACGGGCTAGCCCTAAGTATTCCATTGAGCACTGTCAGGCCAGGTGGCTCTGGTCAGCACTCGCTCCCTTGGCTGCCACCACACACAGCAAAGCACACTGAGCACTGCACACAAAGCCAAAATTACCAGAACGGGATTCTGCTGTGGCCAGGAGGCTCATTCAAGTTAGGACTTTCCTCCCCACCAGCAGCAACACACTTTCAAATTAAATTCTGTAGACATAACCATACATGAGAATCTGAGCATTTGGGGTGGCTGACAAAATACTGTCTAGATGCTTGAGGAATAGAAGTGGAATAATGTCCCTCTACTATTCTTATCCAAGTTTAGGTAAACTTTTTTACTTTACACTCAAAATTAAGATGTTTATAACAAATCTTCAAGTCACAAATTTCAAATAATGCTCTAAGATCAGGATTTGCACTAACTGAACTTAAACTGGACAAAGAATCACAGCTACAAACAAGTAAAATTTGATTTGGCATTTCTCCCCTTTTTACCCAGGCACACCAAACACAAAACCAGTAAATGATGTTTCTTTATTTGCAAAAAATGAGTTAACTTCATTTTAAAAACTTCACCACATCCAGGCAGCTACACTGCTCAAAGCATTGGCCAAATCCCTAGCAGTTTAAGCGAAATACCTTGACAGCATAATTCCCTGCCTGCAGAAGTTTACCATGATACCAAAGATGCTGTATACTTTTGAGAACACAGAGCACTGTGTTAGTGTTTTAGCTGAATAATCAGTATAGTCCATCATCCTGCTAGATATTTAGGGACTACATCACTGTATCTTAAGTGGAAACAATTATATTAGCACAATACTACAAGAACATGCATTAACGTGGTAATTCAAGGAAAACAGCATGATTCGCACACAAACTACAGCATAGCTTACCACATACACTAAACAGACATTCAACGAGTAAAACACAAAATTAACAAAACACTATCACATTTTAAGAGGCCAAAGACATGGAATTGGTAACTAGTGCTGTCACCGCAGCACCGCTAAGTCTGAAAATTCCTGACCACACGTAAACTTTAGACAAAGGGGTATTTTTCCTCAGCCTCTTCACAGACCTCAAATGCACACACATGACATGGTTACGTTCAGGTATGCAATTCACAGACGCTGAGCTTGCGGCGCGCCGGGAACACCTGAAACCGAGTCCTCCCAGCGGATTCCCATCACAGCCGGCTCCGGGCTCGCAGAACACACAGCCAGGCCCTGCCCAGGGACCGGGTAGATGCAACAGGCGCTACAAGGGGCAGCAGCGCTGCCGCCTCTGCCCCTTATCCCCCTCGGCGGCCAAGGGCTAGAGAGGACCTACGTCTCCATAGCGGCTGATGGGGGCCCAAGGGAGAGGCTGGAGCACGCCAGTGCCAAGCCCTGTGCCACAACAGCAAGGCAAAAGCTCCCGGCGCCGGGCCCCGACCCGCCGGCAGCCGCCCCCGCAGCTCCCCCGCACCCTCCACTCACTCTTGGTAGCGGCGATCAGGTTCTTCCCATCCTTCAGCAACTCCTTGATAAACTTATTGGTCTTCTCCAGCTCTGCCTCGTGGGCTCGCACCCGCTCCCTGAACCAGGGACTGTCCAGGTAGCAGTCGCTGAACTCCAGGGGCTGCAGCCCCATGGCTGCTGTTGCTGCAGCTGCCGCCGCCGCGCCGGGCTCGGCTCCCGCGAACCGCAGCAGCAGCAGGCGCGGCCACAAAGAGAGAGAGAGTGGCGGCTCCCCCCGCACAGCGCTGGGCACAGCTGAACGGAGCACAGCACAGCAGAGCCGCCCTCCCCGCTCCCGGCAGCCCCGCCGGGACACGCCCGACCGGGCGGGGCGGGCAGAGCCCCGGGCCCGCCCGCAGACCGCCCCTTGGCACCGGCACCGGCACCGCGCGGGGCGCTGCGGACGCGCCGCGGCTCCCGCTACTCAGGCGGAGCCGCACGTGAAGCACCGCGGGCGTCCCCGAGCGGGGAAGTCGGGCACCTACTGCCCTGCCAAAGAGCGCTCTGCCCGGCAGAGACACCTCGGCAGGTTAGAGACCTGGGCAATCGCCAGCTGTGTGCAGTTTAACAAGGGCAAGTGCCGGATTGTGCACCTGGGATGGGGCAACTCTGGATGTACGTACGGACTGGGAAATGAGATGCTGGAAAGCAGTGCCAGGAAAGGGACCTGAGGGTTCTGGTTGATGGCAAGTTGAATCTGAGTCAGCAGTGCCCTGGCAGCCAGGAGAGCCAACCGTGTCCTGGGGGGCATCAGGCACAGCATCGCCAGCCAGCCGAGGGAGGGGATTGTCCCGCTCTGCTTTGCACTGGGACAGCCTCACCTTGAGCACTGTGTGCAGTTCGGGGCACCACAATGTAAGAAAGACACTAAGCTCTTAAAGAGCGTCCAAAGGAGGACAAATGAGGATGGTGAAGGGCCTAGAGGAGAAGCTGTACGAGGAGCAGCTGAGGTCACTTGGTCTATTCAACCTGGAGAAGAGGAGACTGAGGGGAGACCTCATAGCAGTCACAGCTTCCTTGGGAGGGAAGAAGAGGGGCAGGCACTGATCTCTGCTCTGTGGTGACCAGTGACAGCACTCAACGAAATAGCATGAAGTTGAGTCAGGGGAGGTTTAGGATGGATATCAGAAGGGTCTTCACCCACAGGGTGACTGAGCAGAGGAAGAGACTCCCCAGGGAAGTGGTCACAGCACTAAGCCTGACAGTCAAGAAGCTTTTGTACAATGCTCTCAGACACATGGGGAGGTTCTTGGGGTGTCCTGTGCAGAGCCAGGAGCTGGACTCTATGATCCTGATGGGTTCCTTCCAACTCAACATATTCTATGATTCTACCAGCTGCCAGGCCCCCTCCACCTCACAGAAACATTCATGGGCTTTAGGAAGCGGCTGAGCAGGCTCTTTGGTGGGAGGATGCGCAGAGCTGCACATGGGCTGCTTGATCCAAAACTGGCCCTCGTGATCTCCCAGCTGAGAAGGCTGGTGCTGCTTACCTGCCCTGTCCTGCCTGTGTCTGCCTGTGAAATACTCGGTAAAATAGACTCACCTTTATGTCTTCATTCAATAAACCAATATAAACAGTTTCTGTGAACAAGTTCTGCAGCAAGAGCAAGATCTTGAGAAGACAACCCAATGATGAATTGTTTCAGTTAAGAATGCTAGGAAACCTGTCAAGAAAACATAAAAGGCTTATAGTTACACTTCTACTTACAATTTAGCTATAATTTCATGGGTTTAATCGTTTGACAGTAGTGCATTCATAGTGTTTTGGTGGAACCCTATTAAATAATTGGGGGGTATATATTTTAGTCATCAATGTATGTGATGTCTTCTTTGGGAGTAACTTCAATATATTATGTTTTCTGTATTTTGGCGAGTCAAATGTTAGTTTCTGCTCCATTTGAAACAATGAGGTTTGGTATTAATTAAATGTATTACTGTTGGGCCCACAGCTAAACCTAATCTGCATGTCTGAGATGAAGACAACTGGTGGTGTAACTATCAACCCCTTTCTGTATGACCCCAGGCACTGCCCTGCAGAAGTCAAGTGTGGAAATAGGTGGGCACTTCATGAATCTCATTTTAAATTACTCTGCTAGATCACAATATGTTGCAGTTAAAGAACCAGAGAGATCGCAGCATCAATATGATGCAAAAGGCAGACCTGGCTTTATTCAAATTAACTCACACATATAAACTTCAGTTAACCCCGCCCCGAACACAACAGGTCTGACCCCATAGGTTAAGGCTACAAACGTGTACATATAAGGTAAAACTCAGGTACTTTCCGGGTTGCTTGTTGTTATTTACCCTCTAAGTTTGATGTCTCATGGTCCTCTGGACTCACCCGAATCAGTGGGCGGTGGCAACATTATCTGCTGTGATACTTATTTTCTAATATTATTTCTCTGAGAAGCTACTATCTTATTCAAAACTTTGTTTAAAAATGATTTAAAAAACCTCCCACCCTAAAGAAATAACAAACAATCCTTATCTCTGTTTAGATTACTGGAGCAGCATTTCAAGAGTAAGTATGCCCTCCATGAATAGTTTGTTTACTTTGACCTGTAGTTGTCTTTGGCATTAGTTGTAATAATACTTTTCATGCTTGTTTATAGTTACTGTAGTTTCCCTACTATAGTTCCACTAAGGTGTTGTGAAGTAATTGGATCACATGCTTTGTGTGGATTTGTGCTTGCATTCAAATTAAAAAAAGGAAAAAAATAAAAAGAATAGTTTAGTGCTGAGATTTTTAGCTGGCAAAAATAATCAGGTCTAAAATTTACATTTGTCCTACCATGATAGGCCCATTAAGGCAAACTGGTCCACCTGGCTCAATCATGTTAAGTAAAAATGTGCTCCATTCCAGTTGCATATCAAAGGAGCAGTTGTAGTCCAAAAGAAATACATACCTAAACATAACACGTTTCTTCTTGGAATAGAGTTAACTTGCTCTTGCATAATAAACCAAGGAACCAAACTCATTATTACACTCTACACTGTTTATCCAGTGTTGGTATCCAGACAATATCCTGGGTTCCTACCACCAAAATTATTAAATATAACGTTTCCTAAACCTGACCTACCAGTTGGACTCTGAATCTTCAGAATTGTGATGTTAAAAAAAATGGAAGACTAGAAAAAAATAACCCATTAATTTATGTACAATTAGCTATCTAATGAACAATAAAATGAGTTGCCCTTTTCTCACTAATAAAGGCTTGAAGTTTCTTTATATCAGGAGTTTAGAAAAAATCTCCTCTCTTCTGCCATTCCCTACTCAGGGTCATTAAATTTTACAGCCTTCTTGCAGCTTCTTTTAAGAGGCTATGCCACAGATTGACTATGTCAAGCTCTAGCAATATCCTGTCCACAAACAGCTATGACTGTTTTCCCTGGATATTCATTGCAAGCATGGTTACAGGAAATCCCCTTATCAAATCATTTTATACAATAGGCATACACCAGCATTTCATGTTTTGTTCCATCTTACCTTCATTAAGTTCTTGTCTGATCATCATTCTGATTTTCATGAAAGATGATATTGTGATCTGTGGCTGATTATGTCTCCAGGCTGTATGTTATGGAGAGATGAGTTAGAAATTAGGGAATTTAGCATTCAGACTTACTGATATTAGAGAGCAGTGATATCGGCCCCCAGCACTTTCAACATGCAGTTGTCTTGTTGAAAACATCAATAGCAATAGCATCCTTCCAAGGAATTATAGTTTCTTGTCTTGTCTAAGCACTTTAACCCCTGCTAGTCCTGTCATGGTTTTAATAGAAGGTTTATAGAGTTTGCTCATAACTCCCATCTTGCTCATGACTGTGGCATCACTGTTGACTTGCAAGATGTTAAGGGTCTCATGCACATGTGAGGTACCACTAGGCTGCATGTTCCCTCTCCTCTCATCCATAGGAGGGCAAATAGAAACTGACTGATCTCTGACCACCCACGATGCAGACCAACACTACTTATTCTCCTGTCAACAAATTTCATTATTATTATGGCAGTCATGTATATATCTGGTAAGGTGGACATTCCTTTCTGGCACTCCCTTACAGCACAATCTTTACCCAACAAATTATTTTAGAATGCAGCTGGATGCTTTTTCAGTGTTACAAACATTGTATTCTGTGGCCACTTTTCCCCTGAACTGTTTCTTAACTCTTTCTCTCCCTCTCCCCATATCCCACAGATTATAATATTTTCAGTTCCCCATACTATCATCCTGTAGCTGGAAAACATAATTAAGCTAAAATCAGAGAAGGTTGTTCCCTATATGTAACTAATTTAAAGGTCATAGTGTTGGGGGATTTTTTGTCAACACTGGAGAAAGGCTTGTTGGTACCAGTTGATTTAATAAGATATTATATCCTCCTTTAGAGCTCAATGCTCTCCATATAAAGTATTTGATACTTTTTATAACTAATATTTGCACATCCTCATGGAATTCATCCACCCCGAGTGCTTTACTAGTTACTGTAGGTTTTTTCTAACATGACTTCCCTATATCAGAAGTTGATTTTAGTGTCATTCAGGTTGACTGTTTTTATTTTTTCCTTTGGGTCACTCTCTCAAAATGTTTGTAGACTTGGCCCCTCTTATAATATTATAGAGCAATAATTACATTTGCCATGGATTATAGTTTAGCGGCTTCTGTGTTTCATCTAGATTCTTATTCCTGCTCCGTATGAGCTATTTTCAAGTTGTTCAAAATGTTGTCCTAACATTTTTAGAGGATACTCACTTGTTTCTCAAAAGGGAATGTGCATAAAATAAATATCCACAGCTGTGAAAGCCTGGACGAGCTGCATTCCTGCTTTAGAGCAGCAAAGCAAAGATGAGCCGCTTCCAAACATGTCCTAATTAGCGAACAATGCCATGGCCTGTACTTGTCCCAAAAGTAGGCCATGACCCACTGAACTCTGCCTTTTTCAGCAAGGATGAGCACTGCAGGGCCCTGCATGTGGCTGTTTCCCGGAGCAGACAGCCCGCCGGGCTCCGCAGGGGAAGGGCCGTGGCGTCCCAAGCATGGAGGGAGCGGGATCATGCCCTGGGGACGCCGAGCAAAGCCCCGCACTTGGCTCCTTGCAGTGTGTTGCTGCAAAACAGGGTTGTTAGCCAAGGCCCAAGACAGGCCTTGTTAGTGGCTTAAAACCCGGCGGGGTGGGTGTTGTCCCCATGTGTCGCGCCCTGGACTTGGCGAGAGGGGCATCACAGTGAATAGCCGGGATCGCCGTGACTGCGGTGTCTGTGCGGCGGAGGCGCCCGCACCGCCTCTTGCCGGCATTTAAGGTGGCGCTTCTCTCGTGCTGGTGGAGTACACCTGCACGGCACGGAACAGCACGGGACTGGACTATGAGCGTCAATGTGAATCCCTTTTACAGACCTGTGTTTACACGAGCTGAATTACCAGCGTTTAAAAGGCTGGATGCGGGCGGAGAAAGAACGTGGATAATAAAAACACCTTTATTCCACAGCGCTGGCCCCCGCCGCACACCACCCGGCGCCTGCGCAGCGGCTCCCTCGGCGCTGTGATGGCGGCGCGCCGGGGGCGCGGCTCCGCACCCGGCAGGGCAGGGATAGGCTTGGAGCAGGTGATGGATGCAGGGCCCGCCGGCACGGGAAGCCCCCCGTGTCCCCCGCAGCTTCCCGGGGCCGTCTGGGCCGTGGGGCAGCGCCTGCACCGACACCCCGCGGGGTCGCACGGCCCTCCCTGACTTCGCATGTCCCTGTGCCGGTGCTGCTGCTGGGTGGGATTTTAGGGAAAAATAAAGCAACAAAACGCCTTGTTGTGATGATACTGTGTTTCTTGCAGTCCCTCTCCGCGTAAACTTCGTGTTCTTCAGCTTTGGGACACATCGGGAAATACCGGAGGCCGTGTCAGCCCTTCTCACGTAAGGAGCTTTAAAAGTTAGAGGGATAATCAAGGCAGGTATAAAATGCGGGGCGGTTCCGTGGTGTGAAGGAGAGCCGTCTGGACTCTGAGCCCCAAGGTCGTGAGTTCGAGTCTCAGGGGGGACCATCCCCTGGCAGTTCAATGCCTCCCTGCCATCCCATCCCGTCACATCTCGGATGCTCAGCAGGGTCAGCCCCGGTCAGTACCGGGTGCTGTGACAGTCCCGAGGACTTCACTGTCACTGTCCAAGCTCGCTCGGCCGTGGCAGATGGACCTTAGGACTTAAGCAGTGGGGCCAGTTCTGTGCACGCTGTGCCTCACCTAAAACATCCACTGCACAGGCTGGAAGGGCATAGCCACGTGGGGAGAGCCCTGCCCAAATCTGCATTCTAGAAGTCTGGCCATACATACATATATGATGTGCATATTGGTTATATTGGTTTGGTAACTCTTCCACGTTCTTTAAGCGAAAAATTAGTCACGTTGCTTTCTGTAGAATAAACTGCGAGCTCATGAGCCCGCTTTGCTTTGTGAAGATAAAGAAGTGCAATTGTAATGTGCAGGTTTTCTGGCCGATTGTGGAATTTATGAGTGCACGAGCTTCCAGTGTGCACAAACCGTTGGTCAGAGACATGATAAAGTGTCTATTACAAAAATAAATTCTACAAAGTGAGAAGAGTAATGTATTTCCAGGACCTGGGCTTACATAGACATGATGCGTTCTTGACTTTTGAATGGTGAACGCTCAGAGCTGGTGGAATTATCAGTGGCATAAAGACAAGAATGGTTTTGAATGTTTTGGATTTGGGGAAATCTCTTTACTAACTCCAGTGAAAATTCAAATGTTTTTTGATCCATCAGCTTTGTGTGCAAGGTTTTTGGCCTACAATGTGCTGTATGTGTGACTTTTTATTTGGTTGCTTTTTTTTTTCTTTTTTTAGGAAAAGTGAGTATTTACATTCTTCAGAATGCCAAACTCCAATGCCAAATTTCCCAGAGGTGGTCGGGAAGCTGGCAGGCGGGAGCTGGTTTCCAGATCTTTGCAGAGTGCTGAGCATTGCCTGGAGGAGCAGGATTTTGGAACTGCATATGCTCACTATCTCCTGGTACTAAATCTGGCTCCTGAGTTAAAAACTAGTGTCAAAGTAAGTGCTCTTCATATTACTTGAGACAAATTTTTGTATTGTATTCCCCTGAGGTCTTTGTGACATGTTTGTACTTGTGATTTGTTGTATGTAACCGAATTCTGCTTTCATTTTGAACACAGAATTAGAAAATCTCTGTAATAATGGAGATGGCCAATGCCTTGTTTAATAAGCTCTGTATGTTTATATGAAGGAAATTCATACAATTTTCTCTTAGTCTGTGTGTGTCACTCAAGTTTAATAAAAATAGGGCCTTGTTAGTATTGGAGCAGGCATTAATATACACACAGGCTCTTAGGAAACACTGCTGGGTGATGATCCCCTAGATCCTCCTTGGATATCTGAGAGCTTATTTATTCTTCTTCCAAGTAAGGCACCTACTATTTTATGATAGCAAACAGTTGTCTGCTGCTGCTTAGGGAAATGGGAGTGTTCAGGTGCATGCCAGGATACCTCTAAATGTTTTCAGAACTTGATTCCCTACTTGTGGTAGCTCCCAGCAACTCAATGGTATATGTTTTATTTTCTAGGAAACATTCCAGTTTACTCTCTTCAAATGGGCAGAAGAACTAGATTCTCTGGCACGGATTCAAGATCTATTTAACTGTTATGAACAAGCACTTGAACTGTATCCAAATGATGAAGTGATATGTAATAGTATGGGAGAACATCTCTTCAGGTTTGTAGTAATGTATACTCAGTTTTTGTAAGGTTCACACTGTAAATGCAAGCACATGCTTAATACTGAGTGGTGGGTACTGTTTGTCAGCTTCAGTAGAGTAGCCAATGCTAAAAAAAGTGTTGGCAGTCACTGTAAAAGTAAAAACAAAAAGTAGAAGTACTTTTACTAAAGTAAAAGCTTAAAAACGCTGCCTTCAAATGTTTTCTAACAATTTATTAAGGAATTACTAAACAATCAAGAGACCAAAGTTATTCAGAGTCACAACAATAGTGGTTAACCTACAATGTTTTAAGTTCTTGCTCTCCTGTTAGATCTTATGAGAATTAATAGTTTTTGAATACTCTCTTAATTCTGGTCTTTCTTGAGGTCACATGTAACATTCTTTTGAAGTGAAGAAGCTGGTTATGTATACTGTGCTGTGTAGGTTCTTACATGATTTGAGCTTAGTCTGTTATTTATTAGTGTAAAACATCCTTTTCCTGCTCACTCCAGACAGTGCAAAACAGGGTGCTTTGCTGTTGCTCAGGTGTTCTAAGGCTGGCTAGAGTTTTAAGACTGAAATCACAGGTTGTAATCCAGATAATGTTAGGTTTGCTTTTTNTAAACACCCCCAGCTCCCTCAGACTCTCCCCATAGGACTTGTGATCCAGTCCCTTCACCAGTCTTGTTGCTCTTCTCTGGAGCTGCTCCAGCCCCTCAATATCTTTCCTGAACTGAGGGGCCCAGAACTGAACACAATACTCAAGGTGTGGCCTCACCAACGCAGAGTATGGAGAAGGATCACTTTTGATTACTTTGTTTTAAAGGAACACCTCTCCCAGCATTGTGTTAAACAGTATATGTATATTTGATGGGTTTGGGGTTTTTTTCAGAGTTTGTCTGATTTAAGAATATGCTATGAGTATCATAAAAATCTTGCTTCAAATTCATGATTTGGTTTCTTTTTTTTTTTTTAAATTGGCTCTTAATGCAAGAGCTGGCAACTCAAAATTTGGTAGTTTTCCAGTATGTTCCAGTTAAATATGGTAAAGCAGCTTTGGGGTTTACGCCATTGTATTGACTTGAGCATCTGTAAGACTGGATTGCAGAATTGCTGCTGTCATATTGTTTGAACAGGTTCTTGTGAAACCCATTTTACTTTGTCAAAGGATGCAGTAGTGGATGGAGGTTGGTGCACAAAGTGGTATTTTTGGACTGCCTTTGCATTTTATAGTGATTGGATGTAAAGCTGTAAATGCTTCTTTTTCCTAAGGCAATGCTAGTGTTTCTAAAGATAATCTTGCAAAATACTTCCAGAGACCCAGAGATACTTACAGCTAAATGCATGCTTTCTATCTGTTTGTCATTTTTGCTCTTAGAATGGGCTTTAGAGATGAAGCAGCTGGATATTTCCATAAGGCAGTGAAGCTCAACCCAGACTTTGCTGATGCAAAGGAGAACTTTTACCGCGTTGCAAACTGGCTGGTGGAACGCTGGCACTTCATCATGCTCAACGATGCCAAGAGGAACCTGACCTACCTGAAGGCCATTGAGAATGCTGTCCACTCAGGGTGCAAGTCTGTCCTTGATATTGGCACAGGAACAGGAATTTTGAGGTAGGTCACAAGTGTGTGTTTTTAAGATGAACTTAAAAGAAACATACTTGTTTTCTAACAAAATTTGTTTGCTGGTGGAAAAAAGAATTACTTTCATGCCTTTATGGAGACAAAACTAAAGAAAGAAACCAAAGTTTTCAGAAATCAGTCTGGACGTTAGTGTTTAATAGTTTTTTTTGTTGGTTTTTTTGGAACCTTTGTTGCAGATGCTTTATGTGGCAATAACTGCTGTATAAATTACATGTGTCTGTTTTGGAGTTGTTAATGCCATTTGTCTTGTCTTGAAGTATTGAGTCTAAAGAGTGGATTTAGCACAGCTGGGGGAGTATTGTTCTGAAAACTGTGGTGGTTTTCTTTGTTGATAACATATTAAGAGGGTATCAACTTGTGCCCTATCAGTGTTCACACAAGAGAGAGTAGTTCACTTAATGATGATATTGGACTTGAACTGACAAAAAAACAAAGCAAATGTGGAGGAGATAAAAAATTCTGATTCTTGTTTTACAGTATGTTTGCAAAAAAGGCAGGAGCATCTCGTGTCTATGCCTGTGAATTATCAAAAACCATGTATGAACTTGCCCGTGATGTGGTGGCAGCAAATAATATGGAAAGAGAGATCAAACTTCTGCATTTGAAGTCTCTTGACATAGAAATTCCAAAGCACATACCTGAAAGGTACGTTGTTGCTGTCTCTTGTGATAGTATTTTGAGTTTGCTCTTCCTTTGAAGAAAATAGGAAATGGTTTGTGACCTAAACAGGAAATAACACTGCTGTGCTTAACTCTACATCTTGTAGGTTTTTATAGAGCAGTGCAGAAATGACATGTTCTTCTGATCATACTAATCTTTGTGGTAGATCAACAATGTCATAAATTAAGGAGTTTAATGGTAGGAGCTTTGGGGCATATGTAATTATATTGCAGCAACAGGAAAAGAGAAATTAGATTACTGTGTCGTAAAAGTAATTTTAACACAGTGTGATACTTAATAACTTGTGGCTCACTTCTGCAGCCTCTGAATAGGGAGATACAAACATTTAATAAAGTGTCTGGTGATGGTACAGGCTCATGATTGGAAAGGGTGAAGCTCCTGTGGTTTAGCCACATGGCTTAGGCCAGTCAAACCTTGAATAATTGTCAGCTGAGCTACAGTAACATATATGTCCTTTTAATATATATAATGAGTTACTAGATGTCACCTGTCAGGAGTAAATTACTACTGTTCTGGAAATGTCTTTTCCTAACATGCTGTATGTTTTCTTGGTTTAATTCCAGAGGATTTAGGATTTTGGGGGGTTTACTCTGTGTAGTAATTTTGTTGTGCTTTGATTATAGCTTTGGGGGTTTAAATTCCTTTTGATACACATGTTGATGCATACTCTTGCACAAAATAAATACTCTGCAGTATCACTGGCTGTGTGCCCAGACTGAGACATCTTCCTGTTTTGGCTAGATTCTTCCCACACAATTTATTTATAAATGCTGAACAAGAGGCTTTATGGTAAATCCTTGCTCAATATTTGTTCTCTTTTATCTGCATCTTGAATATCTTCTAACAACAATTCAAAACATGTAATTTTTGGAAAGAATTAAATTGCCCATCTTTATTGAAACTTCAGAACACTGGTAAAGGTTTTTCTCTGAGCTTACATTGGTATGTGCTTTTGGGTTTTTTTTTTAATGAATAATTGTTAACAAGAATGTCTGTCATACATTATATTTCATGGTGTTCGTTTTCTTCTGTAGAGTTTCCTTGGTTGTCACAGAAACAGTTGATGCTGGTTTATTTGGAGAAGGAATCGTGGAGAGCTTGATACATGCTTGGGAACATCTGCTTTTACAACCAAAGGTAGGTGATGTATCAGTGGGATTCCTGGTTTGGTTTTTTATGTACACACACACATAGTAGCACGTGTGTATGAGTGTGAGTGTGTGTGTGTGTGTGTGTGTGTGTGTGAGCACATGTGCACACATTGCAGGCCTTGGTGAATGAGAAACTTTTCTCTTGCAGGTATTTCATTCCTTTTGGTATGCTAAAAATGAGTGATCTGAGTTTATTCCATGAATTTTATTTGGGTGGATGGCAGTGAGGTAGCAACATAAATTGTACTTCTGTGAGCTCATGCTTTAAGTAAACAGGTGCTTGCAATGGGTGTTTCCCCAGTGTAACCTTCTATCATACAGAGATGGTTCTCTCTTGAACACTGTGGATTCATTTTGGTTTAATCTTTTTCGTCCCCCATGTTTGCTAAATAACACCAAAGGGTATTATGTACAAAGGTTTAAAGGCACTATTTTCCTGCAAGTTTGATTACAACCTGGTCATTTTGAGATACCAACTAATAGCAGAAAGTCACATTAGTCAGTCTAAACAGAAAAATGCTCAGTTATGGTAGAATTATTTCTCATTGTGACACTAAGGAACACTGAATTGTAATTTGGTAAATATGCCACATGCTTATACTTTTTTTGCTGACTTGAACCTTTTTGGAAGACTGAACAATTCCACTGGGTTTTTGGGCTTTATGTATTTTGCATTTTTAGCTACCATACATTAAGCAAAGTATTATAACAAAGAGTCTTGTGGGTTAATCTCTGTTACATCTTATGAAACAGAAGCACTTATCTTTATTTTGCTATTGCTTTGATTCCAACTAATTTTAAAAAGTTTTAGCTGTCTGAAACCTATTGTATTAAATTGAAACTGATGACCTCTAGTGTTAGGGATAGGAATGATGCCTAAAGGGAAAGTATTCAAATGTATACTCTAACAGAATACAAATTAAAAATCACTGTTAGAGTTACACCAGGCAAGTAGTAGACTGAAAAGTAAAGCTGAAGGCTGGATATATTGAAACACTCTTTAATGGTCAACAAAATGTGAAAGACCAGATCTTTATTAGCCACTAAGAATTTTTGACTGTCACTTGAATGTCTCATTAATATGTATTGTTTTTTAGCAAGGATAGAAATAGGTCACTATCTCATTGCATGTTGTTGTTCGTCTTTTCACAGCCTAAAAATCAAGACATCAGTGCTGGAGACTATGGCAGAGTTATTCCTGCAAGTGCTACAATATTTGGGATGGCAGTGGAATGCAAAGAGATACGTAGACATCACAGGTATGTTTAAACTGTACCACAGTTTGAACTCATGTTTTCATTTGGAAAGAGACACCATTTGTGTTTATTTTACTGGTCCCTTAATTTTTTGGGTGGCTTTGAAAGTTTAACCAAACAGATTTCTGCTCTAATCCTTCCCCTGCCAACCCCTTTTCCAGGCTTTTTTTTTTTCGCACCACCCTTCCCCTTTGAGGTTCAGATTTTCTCAATCACTTACTCGGAAACTCCTGATTCACAATTATGCTGAAATATATGCCTCTAACACATATAAAAGAAATTTTATTCCTTAATATGTCTCAATTTCTTTATTGTCGATTCTTGGATTAACACTTGGCCTTTATCCTCATTTTACCCTCTTTATAATCTGCTTCATACCTCACTGCTGGATCTAACCCTTCTAGAAGATGAGTACAGGATTGTGTGAAGCCTGAGTGTTGATAACCCCAGCTGGCATTACCTGTCTGAATATGTCCTTTGCCTAGTTCTGAACTGGCACAGAGTGAGGTTTCTTTGCTGAGACCAGCTTTCAGACTTCTTTTGTATTTCATGTTTATTTCATATTCAGTTTATTAATTTCATATTTATTTTTATTCTCATCTTTTAGAAAAGTATCACTGTATGAGGACAGTCTCTGTCTGAGAGCTTTGGACTTGATGTATTTTGTTTAGGATTAATCTTACTGTAGATTAAACAAAACACTAACTTCTAAAGGAGCTTCAGTGCAGTGGATGAAAAGTGGCCAGGCTACATCAGTTGTAGACCTGGACAGTGGCCAGAAAGAGACAGCAGTTCCCATGGTAGGTTGTGACAGAATAATTTCTTTTAGAAGTTAATTATTCATCAATTAGAAGAGGTTTTGCCTTGAAAGAGTGCACTGACTACTCCTTACAAAATTTACACAGAAGGGAAGTTAATGTCCTGTTAGCTTTGGATTGTTGGAGACATTCCATTGTAACAGCTTAAGGTCGGGTGAGTAGCTGAATTGAGGTGATTGCCACAAATTAATTATATGCTGCCAAAAGAAGAATCATGCCACTTTAAAATTTCTTGCCTCTGTAGTCTGAGATCCCTTAATGCTATAGTAAGAACACTGAAGTATGTTTTAACAAGTGCTGTTAAGTTTTATGTAAAACACTTTTTGCCTTTTCTCAGATTTAAACTGTCCAGATATCTTTGAATTATTCTGATATGCGTCTTCACATTTCCTGAAGTGTTTTCACGATCTACAGTAAAACTTCAGGATTTGGATGTTTTTTTCTGAGCATAATGAAATAGCAGTGTGAAAGTATCTCTTTCCTTGTGCTTTTTATTTCATATAGCACAGTTTGTGTCTTGTACAATTAATATAACTTTAAGCTTTTCCTCATACTTTTTTTTTCCTCCGAGTGCTTAGAAGTAGATGTAGAGCCCAGAATTGTATGAATACTTGAGGTTTTTTTCCTTGAAGTACATTTAAAAGTGTGTTTAATCTATCATCAAACACACTGATTCATCTTGCTGAGAGAGGGAATCTCTTTTCAGTCCAGTTGGTGATAATCTTTCGTATCACAGATACCTCTGCTTGATGGGCTCTTCTACTTTGTATTCTGTCCCATTATTTTAGTAGTTTTAAGTTGTGCTGTATTTCTTGTCCTCTGACTGTTTTGGGGTTTTTTTTCCCTAGGATATAGCGAATGTCTAGATAAATCTTATCAGTTTTCTTGTAATGATATTTTTTAGTGCACTTAAACCAACTGTACAAAAGGTTTTGTGTCTATTTACCCCTTATTGTAGCTTTATTACTTGATGTTTTAGTGACAGCTGTAATGTTCCTTTGCTATAGCTGGTGCTGCTTTTACCCATTGCTTGTGTTCCCTAGGATGACTAGAGTGTCTAACTCTGCTGTCCTGTTATGTCATTTTTAAAAACATTTTTAAGGCATGCTTTAATTTTTTTCCTGAAGTCATTGTAAGAACTGCAGTGACTTAAGTCACTGTACTTCTTTACAGGTTCAGGGGTTTTTAGCATTTTATTTTTAGTTAATTAGACCCCAGAAAGGAAGGCAATAAAGTGACTGAACTTCTCTGCTTATCTGTTGAAGCCAGGAGGGTTCATGGTAATATATCTGAATAATCAATACCTGAATGTCTTTCACAATGCAGGCATTGTATAGCAAATGTTCTCTTTTAGTGGTAATATTTCTTTTAAATAATACATAGATGTAATTTCCAATGCAGAGGAATACATTCTTATCCTTCTCGTTAGACCCTGACATTAGCTCAGTTGGTTAAACCTTGGTTTGCAATAATGCCAAGGTCATGGGTTTAATCCCCTGTGTGGGCCATTGACTTAAGAGTTGGACTTGATGATCCTTGTGGGTCCCTTCCAACTCAGAATAGTCTGTGAGTCTGTGATAGTTAAAATATATTACTTCACTGAGCAGGTGAGAAAGCTGCAAGGGTTGATAATATTGCAGAATTTTGTGGTATTTATTGTGAAGTAGTTTGTGTTTCTATCACTATGGAATCTGCTCCAAAATGGAGTCCAATGTCTTTCAGCTTTGCATAATCATTAAAATATATTTACCTAAGAACAAGACAGAGGGCAACTTACTCAATTCTGCAATTGTTAGCTTCAAGAGAACGACCATGTATGATGAGAATATTATCAGACAGCCTGTCTGACCATGCTTAGTTGTAGGGAGATCTCTTGCAGGGGATGGAGGTTCCTGAGAAAGTGATTCAGAACTGAAAATAGTTCTAGAAACAGAAATTTAACTAGTTATTTAAAGTTCTGAGTGTTAGATCTCACTGGAAGACTAGACTTGCTTGATAGCTGCCACTGAAATGGGGAGCACTAAGTGCTTCTCAGGCAAATACACTTTTTCAGAATAATGTGAACTGTAGCTTGTGCAAGACATGTGACTTCCTGACTGAGAGAATATATGACAATATATCTTAAGTCCTTAAACCTAAGAGATGGACAGTGTACGTAATTGTTTTAAAGCAGCTTAGCAGTTGTCTTTGAGACTTTTTATATAAGGTCACTTCTAGAAATCCAGTTGATCTTCTGTCTTACAAGACAGGTTATGTGTATTCTGAGTTGTAAAAACATTTTCCACCAAGCAATGAGGACTGACACTTTCCTTGAAGCTATGTAACTTTGAAAAATGCTGTATTCTGCCTGGATTATGCTTGATAAATACATAGAAGTACTGCAAAATTAAAGATTACCTCAAAGAGACTCCCAAAATCCATTTTCCTATTGCATATCTATCTTTGTTCTCACTGTTCCATTCACCTGAAAGAAACACCTTCATTATCTGTCTAATGCAGCAGAAGAAAAGCTTTATTTGTTCTTATTATCACGGGGTTTATTTTTCTTTAGTTGTCTGTCAAGACTCAGTGAGTTGTACTTAAGGGACCACAAGTCTGTAGCCTTTGACAAAGGACACAATGGACATTCTCTTGGTTTCTGGTGACAGCTTTCAGCTCCAATTCTAGAAAGTGATGTGCATTTTCTGTGCTTTATTGCTGCTCTGAATACAGCAAAAACCCCACTGAATTGTTTTAATATTTTTTAGCTTTTCTATTCTAACACTCTGTACATTTTAAAATACTTAGCCAGCCTAGGGAGAATTGTCTTTAGGTTTTTCATCAAATGACTTGAAGTTTCATTTCTTCTCTTTTTTCCTTCCCTCCAGAGTGGGAATGCAGGAAGTTGCTGGTGTGAGCTTGTCAAATGCAGTGCAGTTCTTTAGTCCAACATACGCTTTGGCTGGGTCAGAGGAAACTGTTGAGCCTTACACCACTGAGAAGCTCAGTCGTATTCCTGGAGGATACAAACCCCTGACACAACCCTGTCAAGTAATGACAGTAGATTTCAATGATCTGCAGCTAAAGGTTCTAGAAACAGAAATTTAACTATATGAGGAACTGTTTCATGAGTAGCTAGAGTACCATATTTTATTTGTTTTCGGGTTTAACTTCAGATCAGTTCACAAGTGCAAAGTTGACAGAGATGCATTGAATTCCTCTCCTGGTTTTGGTGCTTGTCTGGTTCTTTGATTCATCAGATGACATTTTCATTTGAGTTTTTGAAGGTGGAGGTTTTTCGGTTTTTGGGTGTAGTTTAGGAAATTTCATAAACTGTTTCACCATAAGGTCAAACAGCTGCCAGCCTCAGCACAGGGAAGAAGAATGCAATAGACCCATCTTAAATGATTTATGCAGTTGTGGAGCTGACTTAGGTTGTTCCTCTAAAGTCAGAGTCTTCAAGAAACTCTGGAAGACAAGAGAAAGGATGTATTTTACATCTGGCATAAAAATTTCTGTAAGTGTTGAAGGGTAAATGTAAAAGAGAAATGAAGAAATTATCCTATTCAACCAGTTTGATTCCACCCTTCAGCTCCTTTGTATCTTAGGGTGTTTTTGTAATATGACATTCTAAAATATAGTAGCATTATTTTGAGTATTTTACACAAAATATGTTTATGTGTTTATGCTTAATAGGCCTGGACTTAAGGCAAAGACCTCAGCCACCCCAGCTGGGCATGCTAAAATGATGATACATCTGATCTCTGGTGTGCTTCTTGCTCACTGACCGGTTGTGAGGAGTCAGCATTGAGTCAGAGCTTAAAATAGATTCTGCTATATAAATGAAATTATTCTTGGCCACTGCTTGGCCAGGAATTGCAGTGTTTCTGAATCAATAGCTTTTCCTAGTTGGCTTGTCTGACGTCCTGAGAATAAAAATGAAATAAGACAAGGCTGTTCAATATACTACTGGGAGCAATCTCTCTGACCTAATGTTGCTTCTGCTTCTAGCATCAATAAGAGACTATTACTCTTATCTGAGAGATGTCTGTTCTTAAGCATCTGCCTGCTGGCAAACATGTAAAGATAATTTTAAAGAGTAAAGAACAACGTTACTCTTTAAACTGTGTTTCAGAACTGCTCCTTTGAAGTTTCAGTTAGACTAATGGAGTGTTCCTGTCATGAAATGTTAAGATATCATAAGTAAAAAAGGAGAAATGCCACCGATTTGAATCACTGATGTGGCTGAGAATTGTTGATTACTGTTTGCTGCTACATTGTCACTGGGCAAATGTGGCAAACACTGGTAGGTTACTTTCAGTCTGGGGGTTTTTGTTTGGTTTTTTTTTTGTGTTTTATCATGGCGACACCTGAATGTTCAGTCAGTTCAGCTAAAGTTAAAAATTGTCTGTGCTCCTATTGGAAATTAAAAAAAACCCTACTAGACTTCCAGATAGTAACAGAATTACCTACTAAAGACTGAAATTCAGATAAGAAATCACCGAGCACTAGTAAGGTCATTTCAAAGACCCGTTTTCTAAACTCATATTTCAGAGAATGAGGGGATGCTGCATTTATTCTGCTTGTACTAAATATTCCAACTTAAACTGACAGAACTGAGAACTAGACTTAAAATATGGTATAACAGTGTTTCTTAAACTGAGTTGTAGGAGGCTTCTAAGACATCAATACAAATAATAAGTCAAAATTTAAAAAAAAAAATTACAAAAACTCCCAGCTGCCTTATGCTGATTACTTTATTCCTGCTGTCATTAGCAGCAGCAGCTCAGTTCCTCCCAGGAAGGGGAGTGAGGTGTGGCTGTAATTAGAGACTGCAGGCACTTGCACCTCGCCAGGTACTGCCTGTGTGCGTGTTTGCTGGCAGCAGATCAGTGCCATTGGCAGGGGAAGTGAGTGTTCACCTCTGCAGCCAGTAATTAAAGCTCAGTCTCACTTTCAGGCCCTAAAGGAACTGTGCTTTTGCCAACAATTGCAGGTATTGGCTCTCTCCAATTCTCACAAGAAGTTACGGTGTGAAATATTAAGAGATTGAGGATCAAGTAATAGGAAACTCAATAATTGCATTCTTTCTGCAGTTTTCCTTCTGTTTGTAGTCCCTTTTACTGCCATTAATGCAAGTTATACTTTTGTCATTCAGAGGATATGTGTGACATAGCATCATTTTGGGGTTTTACTGCCTACTCCTGCCTCGTTGCTTTGTTTTCTATGCTCTCTCTTTAACAAGACTACTTGATCAATTGCCATCCTTATGTGCTAGGGCTGTTCAAATCTGCAGTTGTCATAAATGATAGAAATAAGTTCATAACATGGCTAAAAGAGGAATAAATATGGGTTAAGTAGTATGGTAGAGGGCAAGTAAAGCTGAAATAACTGCCTTCAGTTGGGTTTGTGAGTGATGGGGATATTAAGCAGTCACTAGAACTTGGTGGACAACAACTGTGGGCCTGCTGCTCTTGAAGAGTGATCAGGAAGACTATTTTTAATGTCAAATACACTTCTAAATATCAGTAACTTTGGAGGAACAGATGAATAGTTGTGCTCTTGCTGTCTTGCTTCCAGGGGCCTGATGCCAGCAAAGCTTCAACTTATTACTCTTTTTGTCTTTGGTAGAGGAGGTATAACAGTAAAGCACTTTTGTTGAAGAGCTGTGACATCCTATTATGAACTTTGTTAGCATCCACTGTTTTCAATACGTGCATTGTTCAGCCATCTCTCAGTTGTGAGAAGAGGTGGAGAACTCCACCCCTTGGAGAACCAGAACGAGAGTGAAGAGGGAAACAAAAAAAAGGCAGCATATGAGAGCTACTCATGTTCTTAGAGTGCAACTTCTCTTTTGCTCTGTATATTTTAAGATTGAAACTTAAAGAGGGAAAGCATTGACATAACCAGATCAGGAAGCTGGTAAATGTTTAGGAAGGCCTGTTACTAAACAGAATGGTCATGACTAAGAGACCCTTTGGTCCCTTGTGCTTGACCTCCTGTTGATTGGCTTATGCTGGGAACTAAGACATAAGGGCTGGTCCTTTTACATTTGTGAATGTTGGTTGCAGGAGGTAATTCCTGAGAAAAATATTTGGGGCATGGAAGAAGACTTAATTCCTGTTACATATTCAAAACTTTTTAGGAGTATCGGAAAATGTATAATTAATGCCTTTTGGGGAGAACTTAGTTCTTCCCAGTAGTGAAGTGGTACATGCCTGACCTTTTACACAAGGCCTATAGCCCAGGTGGCAGATGAAACATCCCTAAAGGTGTTTGACTTTATTTATTTTATAATGATTTTGAATAAATCTCTGTTTGAGTGAAGTCAGGGCTTGCATGAGGTATTTCTAGAACTGATTGAGCACAGGTTTAAAGTGAAGCATATGCCTAAGCATTGGCTTGAATCCAGCTCTGATTTTATTACTTCTTGTAATAAAAGGCTTGCCAGTCTAAAGTATTTCTTGCAGTTTTCAGTGGTTTTAAATATCTGTTCTTAGATGTAGGTGTTTGCTTTTGTGGCTGATGGGTGCAGGTTGTTCTTGTGGGAATAGAGTTCCTGTGCTAGCGAGTACTAATGATGATAATTGGCATTGTAGAAGCTCATTAGCTTCAAGTTTCTGTTGGGTGCCCTCATGGATTGGTACAGAAATTTTGGGTGATTTAGTTTAATAAAAACAATTTTTTATTTATGGAAATAAGCTCTTAAGAGGTTTTTTTTCCCCTCTTTCCACTTTCATCAGGAGCTGAAAAGCCTTGCAACTAGAAAGCCCTGGAAGCTCAGCCTGCCAGTCACTCAAGGAGGAATACTAGATGCTATTGTGGTGTGGTTTGTACTACAGCTGGATGATGAACATGCTCTATCCACAAGTCCCAGTGAGGAAACTTGCTGGGAACAGGCGGTTTATCCTGTGCAGGGCCTCCTTGGTATGTCCTGTGGATTACAGCCTCTTGTAACCCAAACTGTACATACAGCCAGGATTACCCTGTTCCATGTGGAGGATCTGGTGCTTGGCCTTGTTAAATCTCCCACGGTTGGTAATTGCCCAGCTCTCTAGTTTATCCATATCTCTCTGTAAGGCCTGCCTACCCCTGGGGTAGGCCACAGCTCCTGCTAATTCAGTATCCAGAGACAGTAGGGACAGCTGTGCCATAGACTGGTTCAACTGGAAGCATAGGGGAGGGAAGAGACTCTTGTAGTTTATGTTGTCATTAAAAGAAATGTTTGTCAAACAATAGCATTTTTGTTTTGAAATTCTGGTCAATATCAGTGAATTTACTTCCTTGGAATATACACACAGAGTATCCAAAAACCATCTTGAGCTGCACACCATACACGTTCCAGTAAAATTTATTTTGAATCAATTATCCTTTCCAAACTGTAGCTATTTTATTCCATCTAACTACAAATTTGCCTTTGTCTATAGAAGGTATTAAATGGTTAAGTATTTAATATCAAGCATTTTAAAGCAAAAGCAGTTTCATTGTTCTACTCTGCTTTCAGCAGAACACTTAAGCCTGTCTATGACAAATAGATATTACTTTATTTTGAGTATAAACAGGGTTACCTACTGTGAGGCAGTTTAAGGGAAACGTTAATGCACAATGGCAGATTTCCATTTGTGGGTATAGGCAAGAACAAATGAGATAATGGGTTGGGTGGGTTGGGTTAGCTGGTTGTTTTAAGCACTGTATGGCTGCTTCAGTGATGTTGATGTAAAGTAACTGCCCTGACTTTTTTAATGCTCTTTTGCCAAGATTATTCTGTGAAGACTGGAGATACTGTGATGATGGAGGTTTGCTGCCAAGATTGCTACTTGAAGATCCAGAAGATTTCTTCTTTGACTTCTGAGTGTGGGATGGATTTCAGTGACAGAGACAACATGCTGAGTTTGGGCAATGAGGCTGAATTATGTAATGCTCTGGCTGGACTTCAGACAACCAGCAAACAGGATGGCAGCAGTCAAGTGTGTGTGTTGGAATCCACAGAAATAGCCCTGCTGAATGACATACCCTACCATGAATGCTTTAAAGCTGCCATGAGCAAAGTGCTGTCATCATTAAATCCAAGTAAGGACATGCAGGCCATGGATGTTGATGGGCATGGCAGTGGGATAAACCTCCAAGACAATCAAAACAAGAGCTCTCTAGATGTGGCTACTGATCCTTTGTACATTTTAGATGTATCTGAAGGCTTCTCCATCCTGCCAATTATAGCTGGCAAACTTGGACCAGTCAGAGCCTACAGTTCTGTTGAGAAAGAACAGCATCAGGCAGCACTTAACATCATTTCAGAAGCTAACCATTTCCCTAAGGAAACATTGGAGTTCTGGCTCAGCCACTTAGAAGAAGAAAGTGTAGTGCTACAGAGACCCAAATCAGACAAATTGTGGAGTATTATTATCTTGGATGTTATAGAGACATCAGGTTTAATCCAGCAGGAGGTGATGGAAAAGGCTGCGATATCCAGGTACAGTATAAATGGACAGAAGCGTTTCTAGGAATCTGTAATTAAGTGAGAAATATTGAGGATATTTGTTCAAGTACAAAATTACTGTCATGTAGGTTCTGTAGAGCAGAAAAAACTTTTCTTCCCTAAATGGATTGAACCTCCCAGAGGGTTTCTGGCATGACCATAGTGTACATGTATCTTTTTTTAAAAAGATCATACTGCTTGGTCTGCCAGAAGTTCACAGGATAACCAGAGCAGCTTTTATGCAATGTTAGAAAAGCCCATAGTCATGCACGTGTCAAAGAATTGTTGGAACAAACTGGTACCAGTTAAAAGACTGGTATCAGTCTTTTATGTGGTGCTGCCTCTCTGGCTGTTCTAGCACCAGTGCCTCCCAAAAGCGTACACTTCCTGACTTAGTTTTATTAAGCATTTCTGCCAGTTCTTCAAGTATAAGGTGTTGTTGGTATGAATAAATCCTACTGTCTTCCTTGTGAAATACCACCATATCCAATACTGTCACTGAGAAGAGATTATGTAGTACCGTAATTTTTGTACTGTATGATGTGTCCCTTTTTTTGTCTGATCCAGCTGTCTGGACAAATGAGATCAAACTCAAATGCTTAGGAGCACTTCAGGGGAAGATCTAGTGTGCCTTTCTTAAGTGTAGTTAATGTTCTTTCATTACTGTTGATTGATATGCTTTGCAGGTGAAATCTCTCATTTTACAGATGTTTACTCCACAGTGGAGGGAAGATTTTCCCACAGTACGTGCTGGTATATGGGATGCTTGTAGAATCAGAGTCTCTGTTACTGGAGAGTGCTGTCCAAGGAACAGAACCAACTCTGGGCTTTAATATAGCCCCTTTTATCAACCAGTTCAAGGTATGAAGTTGGTGGATGTCTCCCAGGCACAGTTTCAAAGCCTGCAGCTGTCTAGATGTTTAGGTCTGGTATAAGCTGTGAGAAAATACTAACTTTATCAAGAGGTTTATGTGACCAGACAGCAACCTTGAGATAAACCAACATGGATGACATTTGTTTTAGAACTGGCTTGGGTTTGGTCTGAGTGATGACAAATGCAATGTTACTGTACAGAAGAGTGAGTTTGCTGTTATTATTCCCATCATTACCTTGTTATCCCAATGGTCCCATTTCAAAAGGGATTAGAAGGCTGTACTTTATATTTTTATCTGTCTCTGACCAGCATTGCACTAATTCCTGGCAACTTTTGTGTGATGATTAAGTTTTTAACTCTTCACTTTTTAATGGCTATTGATGCCTGAAGTTGTGGTGTATAATCTCAGGTACCTGTTCGTGTGTATTTGGATCTCTCTGCGTTACCCTGTGTACCCTTGAGCAAGCCAGCAGAGCTTTTAAGGCTGGATCTCATGAACCCTCTGTTGAACAGCCCCAGCAGAGAAGTGAAGGTAAATTGTGTGTACATGAAGCCCAAAGCACGTTTAACTGCAGAGCTGCTCATTAATTGTTCACCTGGGCTGAGAATTGCAATACAGAATTTACTTGTCTGCAGGTATCTCTTAGAAGGGTTGAAATTGTTTGAACTATCTCCTTTCCAAAGAAGTAAGCAAACAGTGTAACTGATTATTATTTTAAATATTTTTAGGTAAATATTTGTAAGTCTGGCCAAGTCACTGCAATTCCCTTCTGGTATCACATCCACCTAGATGAAGACCATAGCTTGAACACATCTGCCGAGTCCTCACACTGGAAACAAGCTGCAGTTGTTCTTGATGAGCCTATCCCAGTTCAGGTGGGAGATGAACTTGTGCTCGATGTTCAACACCATAAAAGCAATATCAGCATTACAGTCAAACGGTGAAGTATGTCATGAGTGAACTGCCTTGTGGTTAATTACCTGTGCATAAATTCACTGTTTATAACATCACTGCTGTTCCTTTGTATTAAAGTCTAAACTTTATCTACTGATCAAAAAGGCTGGTTTGTTGCTTTCATAATAGATAGTTCAGTTCCACTGATGGACTAAAGTTTGTACTGTAAGGATATCTTACCAAGCAGTTAGGGGAGGTATTGCCTTCACTGCAACAAAAGCCAGTCTGCAGCAAAGGGACAGACTTCTGCTACTCTGTGCTCTGTAGTAACAAAAAAACCATCCAGATGCCTGTACCAGAAATAAAGAGCTGTGGCTATGTGGGATAAAGTTCTTGTTTCTTAAACTGTAGTTGCACTTCTCTGTTGCCAAAGCCTCCTGCTTCAGTGTATGGGGATGTTAGCCTTGTGGTGGGATGGTAACAGCATTCCATTGCAGTATCACAGGTCAGTGCTGCACACAGACAATCCTGAATGCTGTAGAGGAGTGCTGCTGGAGAACTCAAGTTGTATAGTGGAAGATATAAAGCTAGTAAACTTTTTGGAAACCACCACCCCCCCCCCCGAATTATTTCTGGTAATACAATGGGCCTGAACTCATCTGTATGAAAGTTGTATAAAATACATCAGTCACAGTGGCACTCCTGAATATCTTCTACAGCATGGAATAATCTTGGAATAATGTAGGTAACAAATTCCTTCTATTAAATTATGTCAAAATGTAAGACTAATAAAAGCTTTAAACTCAGCACTGATTCTACCTCTATAGAGAGAGGAGGAAGACTGTTAGCAAGGTATTCCCATAGCTAAGCTTCTTTATACTGTGCTGTCTATTCAATGAAGAGACATTTCTGTGGTCTTTCCTATTAACAGCAGCCTGTATAAAGAGCCATCCAGAAATGACTTTTCTAGAATCTCACAGCATGCTAAAGTAATTTTGTGCTCTTCATTAGGTTGCATGTTTCAGATGGGCTCTCTCAGTTTAACTTCAGGACTGTTTTCCTCTCAAAGTTGCCTCTGCACCTTACTTAGGTTTTAGACCAAACAGACATAACTTCAGGTATTAAAACCCAAATTCCTTCAGTGTGAGGTTTTGAAAAGCTAGAGCACAGTAGCTACTCAGCTTCCAGCAGCTCTGATACTTCAGATACTACTTCTACCACTGCCTCTTTTTACCTGTACACATGCAGGAAATCAGATTATTTCTAGTAGGGGCTACAGTGGGCACTGAAGTCCCACAGCATTGTGAACTTGTACAAGTTGTTATGTTTTAGAATATTACTGTTATGAGGATGATACCTGGAATCAAGCAGAAATAAGTAGACCCTGATAATTCATTGGCTCAAACAAGAACTCCCTTTTCAGTACAAGCCATAAAAGACTGAAAGCACAAACTTGTGTAGGAGCTATACTTAAGATCCCCTTCCTCCAGGAGGAGGACAGTTGTAGCCATGTGTCCTTCATGCTCTGAAGTTATTGTAGCAGTAAATCAAACTGATAAAAGGTGAACAGTTTAAATAAAATCTTTATTTGCTTATTTACAACAAAGGCAATGACTTGGCAAATCGAAAACCATGATTTTCAGTTTCTCACTAACTTCAGATACAGCAAGTACATACTCAGCTATAAAATATGCAGTCTAGTGAGTAAGGCGCAGTATTTACATCACACTAGTACTGCAACAAAAGCACTTAAGATGAACTTACTGACAGCCAGAAGTTAAACATTTATTCTGTAAATGCTAACAATGCTTAAAAAGCAACTTAAGATCTTGTCATTGAAAAGATTAGTGCTCTATTGATTTGGGGATTTTTTTGTCAAATTGCAAACATGCAAGAGAAGTAAAAATCCGATAAGGAGATAAAAGGGATACCCCTCTGACACTGTCAGTTTTTGCAAAATAACATTGTGATACAAGTGTCCTGCTTCCCTGGTCTGAAATCTAATGCTAGTAACTCCAGTATAAGATTAGCTACAGAGTTTTACCTTAGCAAAGGTCTTCTCTGGGGTTGTGGTGGGAAAAAACAGCTATTACATTTGAATCCAGGCTACACTAGAAGCGTAATACAATCACACACAGACACAAATTTAAGAATACAAATTACTACAGACACATTGTCAAGATATCCGGCTTTAACCACTTAAAAAACCCATTAAGTGTTAAATAATTTATTGCAGCCCAAAATAAAGAAATCAGTTTTGTTTGCTGCCTCCTTTTTTGACATCCTTTATTCCCCCTTCGTGTATTTTAAGGTAGTAACCATTTATTTTAGAAGGGTAGGAAAAAATGTAGTCAAGTTAAGGTATTAATCCAAAACTTACCATCCTGGCTGTCTCTTCTGAATGTAAAAGACTTACAAACTATGAGCTACAAGGACAACAGATAAGCCATCCGTATTTGAGCATGGAATTTGATAGTGAAGCCTGTAGGGAATGCTTTCTTTGTACAAATTCTTTACTGATGCTCTGTAGTAACTATATTCATGAAAGGGCTATGCAGGAAAGGGAAGGAGATGGCATCTGTACAGAAGTTACCATTTCACTCACATTCCATTCAGCACTGGGGGATGGAAGTTAACTGTCATTAAGAGGACAACCAAAGTTAATACAAACAGTTTTTGCTACTGACCTCTGTAAATTACATTCTTGAAATTTAGTTTTCCCATGGGTAGGAGTACTTGCATTTCATCTTTTAGAAGAGCATTTTTACAGGTATTTCTTTTGTATTAATGAAAGTCAGTGTAATTTTGATATGATGTGGAAGTGTTTAGCAGTTTAAGGTGTGGATTCTTAAATTTATGCAGAAACCTTTACAGTGTGCGTGTTTTGTATCCATGGGGTGCTCACAGATCCTCACATCCATGACAGGTTCCGAAGTCAGGTGTCAGTCACAGCCACATCCTCCTCCTCTCCATGCAGTAGCTTTCCAGCTTTCACTGTTAATAATACTTGTTTAACAGGATGCATGTGGCAAGTTTTCAAAGAAAAGCTGAGTTTAACTTTTATCCAAAGCTTTCTCTGGTAAATGGTGCTCAAGTTCAGGCGATTCCTCAGCATCCTGAGTAGCAGAGGGATTATAAATCCCATCGACTGCAGGGGCTGTTGTTGGTGTTGTGAGAGGTGTCACAGTGTGTCCAAACCCCTGGTAATGACCCATGGGGGAAGATGGCATTGAAGAAGCATCAGAAATTGGGTCTTGAGTAGATGAAGACAGTAAACTTGTATGCTCATTTTGTTCATGATCCTCAGGAAAAAACATTTTTCTTGGCTGGCCCAAAACTGTCCTTCCTAAAATTAAGCCAAATGAAAATATTTTTTAACCATTTTAACACTATACCAGTCTTTGAACACATCAACTCTAAAACAAGTATGTTAAATTAGAAGACAAGTCTTTGTTTTGCATCAGTTTTACATGGATATTGTTAGTTTTAATAAATAAAAGCATATCTTTCCATTTAAAAGAAAAGTAGAAAGTACGTCCCTCTCTTTACCTAACACACCTGGAACTTCAAAGAAAAATTAAAAACTTGACTTGAAATCAGTCAGGAGTACTGCAAAGAGCAAAGTGCCAGATAAGCCATGAAATCTTCTAGGGATGCAGCTGCCACTAATCTTGTAGTGTTCTCAAGATACTACAGAGATGGGCAATGGCTTGCCATGAAGCTGGAAATACATATACAGATTGTAGAAAACTTGTCCTGTTACTTACCCACATTTCGAACCTGTTCTGATATATCTGCCCTTAGGTCAGAAATATCCCACATTGCAAGGAAGGAGTCGAAGCATGACCCTTCTTCAGCTTCTTGAACATAAGGTTTGTAGGAAAAACTGTAGTGATGTGCAATAGCAGCCAGAAACATCTCCACACAAATGATAAAATCCTGCAGCGAGAGAGACACCGACTTAATTGTTCGTAACTGGAGAAAAATAGCTCTGGGTCTCTTCTACAGTTGAAATACTGCAATTGCCCTGGGATACTTTTCCACAGGCTTTGGAGAGCCATATATACTATGTACATACAGGAACCAGTCCCCTGAGGGACTGTAAGAGACTGGAGAAATTACTGCTGGCTCAAAACAACAAAAAGTGGGGAAGGGCAGGGCACGTTCTGCATGGGAGGGGCATTGCACTGCTCCACACCCCACCCACTAAGTGTCTACCAAGCCACTGGTACACAGAAAAGCCCATCTGGGGGCAGGGCCCTGGGAGATCACAGCAGATACAAAGATACATGATGAGCCTCACTACCTTGGGACCTCGCTGGAGCCACAGGGGTGGCTATTTATCTCTCTCTCTCTCCTTTTCCTCTCTCTTTCTTCTCCTAACTTCCTCTTCTCGAAATCTGGGTAACCTGAAGTTGGATGGGTTAGAGTTTGCCAAGTCAATTTTTCGTGAAGTGCCTTACTTAGACCAGGTGTTGTTTTAAAATTTGTCAAGTACCTTACTCAACCTCAATGTTCTAAAGTTTGCAATTGAAAGTTTGTTATTCAACCTCCTGAGAAGTTTGTTGTTTTCTCCCATGTGCTGCCAGAGAGAGTCAAAATACCCAAGCCCCTTTAAAACTCAGTGAGCTGGGGGCACAACAGAGACTGACTTGCTTCAAATGGATATTCAACAAGCAGCAGCTCTATAGTCAATACATCCAGGAAGAAATACAAGGCTACCCAACAGAAGTATTTAACTGGGGCATGTCGCTTCTGCCTAATACCACGGATATACAAGTGTTGAGCATAAAACTCACGTGGGGTGACTGGCTGACACTTAGGCCAGCTCAAAATAAAATCAGTACTAATCTAGCCTGTGTTAATTACAGTAAGAATGATAATATTTGCTTGAGATAACCTGTGTCATCTTACATATAACCCTTCCTCCCCAGAAGGAACTGTCTGCTCCTACCTGTAGGCCTGTAGCCACAGCTTCAACACTTTGCCAGTCCCAGGTGCGTTTTTCAGAAATAACACCAACTTTCACCAATAATGCAATGAGCACAGCCTGCCTATAAAGATAATTTTTAATTATTATTGTAACAGTAGAGTCAAAAAATTTGCAAGAAAATCTGGTAAACTAGGCCTGTTCATAACGTGTACATAGGAAGAATCTTACAAAAAACTTAATGTTTATATATTTGGATTTTAAGAGGAAGAAAGAAACTTACAAAGATGTCATTCATCCATGACCCTAAAGAGCAACCAAACCAACAGAGAAAACAACCAAAGGAGACTTTGTTGTTCCAGGTAATCAGTAGAACAAGTTGCTTCTCTTTCAGAGTATTGCTGCAGCCCAGTGAGTAACGGTCAGATAATCAATACACTCACTCATCCACAGCTAAGTTTGACCAAAACTTAGATAACATACTTACAGTAACTTATTTTGAAAAAGTAATTTTTTACTTCAAAGAGTAAAAAAGTAAATTTAGTTTTGAAATAACTGCAAGTGGAGATTCTAAAATAAATCATGTTTGTGAGAATCACTTTACAGCAAGTCTTAAAAAATAATCTGAAGTGAACAAGACTGCTCTGTCCAACATATCCTTTTCCCCTCACTGCACTTCACTAAGATTATGGGTAGATTTTTTAAGGCCTCTAACCTCAGTAACAAATCCAGCCTTTTTAGCTCTTTTATGACCCACCCTGAGAGCAAGAAGTAATGAGTAAATAATGCACTTACCAGAAAGAAACAAAAACTACCATCTTCACACAAAGAAACTTGCCAACGGGTTGGATAGGGTTCAGTTCCTCACGTAGTACTTTATAAAACAGCACCAGACAATACATGGCAAACTGACAAGGAAAAAAAATGGGAAGCTTTCAAATCCTTGTTTATTCTATGAGGAAGTTGTTTCACATTTTTTAACTGAATAAATGGTGTTTCACAGTATGATTCAACTTAAAAAGCTATTTATTTTTAAAAAAGAGGCTTTGGATTTATGGAATCTTTGCCTTACTGTTTTAAAGTACTTTTTTTTTGCCTGACATTGTATTTCTGAAATGCATGGTATTGGCAGAGACTGAGATCATCTACACACTCTACAAAGCACAGGAAGGTCCCATGAAATCCTTTCAATGCCAAGTTCATCTCTAGGGAAAATGGCATAAAAAGCACATGTTCTTTCAGACTTCTGTTAATAACACCTCAAATGTTGCCTCTTTATGAGAGATGAGGCAATAAATGCAATCTTCACTGCAAATCTGAACTAATAAATAGCCACACCTAAGGAACTGATCTCCCTGTTCATACACACTCTACTGGTGTCTTAGTAGTAAGTTCCCATAAGGAGTCATGGCCACCAGGACACACAGAAGTACACGCTGCTGCTGGGACTGAGGTCCCACCTTCTTCCATAACAGTCCCCCATCAAATCCATGGGTGGCAGTGAGGGGAGGACTCAACTGCCAAGTGATCCCAGTTGTCATGCTGTTCTGACTCCAGCTGCTGTTGCCAAGAGATGTAAATGCAATCTGTGACCTCCAAAGTGAAACTTTCCATTTTAGAGGCTGCCATCTTACCCCGACATCATCTGGCAGCTGACTCAACAATAAAAGATGTTTGGCAGGCCAGAATCTGAGCTGTGAACACACCATTGCCATCTTTTCATAGAATCATAGAATCAGTTGGGTTGGAAGAGACCTCTGAGATCGTCAAGTCCAACCCTTAATCCAACCCCATTTTGATTACCAGATCATGGCACTCAGTGCCACTTCCAGTCACCTTAAAAACCTCCAGAGTCAGAGAATCCACCACCTCCCTGGGCAGGTCATTCCAATGCCTGACCACTCTCTCTGTAAAGAACTTCTTCCTGATATCCAACCTAAACCTCCCCTGGCAGAGCTTAAGCCCATGCCCTCTTGTCCTGCTGTTGGTTGCCTGAGAGAAGAGACCAACCCCCACCTGGCTACAACATCCTTTCAGGTAGTTGTAGAGAGTGATAAGGTCTCTCCCAAGCCTCCTCTTCTCCAGGCTAAACAACCCCAGCTCCCTCAGCCTCTCCCCATAGCACTTGTGCTCCAGTCCCTTCACCAGCCTTGTTGCTCTTCTCTGCACCTGCTCCAGCCCCTCAATATCCTTCCTGAACTGAGGGGCCCAGAACTGAACACAACACTCAAGGTGTGGCCTCTCCAGTGCTGAGTACAGGGGAAGGATCACTGCTCTGGTCCTGCTGGCCACACTATTCTTGATCCAGGCCAGGATCCCATTGGCCTTCTTGGCCACCTGGGCACATTGCTGGCTCATGTTAAATCTCCTGTCAATCCAAACCCCCATGTCAATGTTGTTATCACCAGCTGTGTAACATGGAACTTTTAACACAGTCACTGTTGATTCTTTAGATGTGTGCTGGGAGGAAGCTACGGGAACAAGTGAAGTCATCTCTTCTGCAGAGGGGCAAGTCTGCAGCTCCAATACCTGGGCCATAACCACCTCACCCATCAAATAATTTGAGGTAGAGAGGTGGGACACTTTATTGCTTTATGGAGCTTTGTGGTAAAAATTACAACATTTTTAGATTATGTGTTTTTCTAGTGGTTTGCATATATAATATTGAACAGATAGTAACTTTGATTTACAGTCTTCTACCCATAAGAATTACCAGAGATTAACACAATCACTGTCAATAGTTCACATAGAAGATTCACACAAAACCAATACAATGACTTAAAAGAGCAGAAAGATGTACTCTTGATACTCACCAGCTGTGACATGTTGTTAAGTATAACCAAGTAAGTCCAAGCATTGTTGAAGCTGAAATTTCCTTCATCATACACTCCCACTAGTTCACAAATTCTGAAAGAATTTTGAGAGTTAATTACTATGAAGTACCAGATCACATTCTTGGAGTGCTACATCTTCATTACATTGATCAAATCTTAGAATCCAAAAACTCTTTTGGTACTGGGGGCCTGCACAACAATCAGTTTCCCAACAGTATACCTATATTATATACAATAAAAATATTTATAAGGGTATTCATTGCAAATTTTTCCACAGTCCCACAGAACTAACAGTAATGGACATCAATACAAAGTTCATGAAATTTAGCTTTCAGCATCAGCATGTGTACCTGCCTATTATTCTTTTACAACCACAGTCTCTATGATATGTATGAAGGCACACAACCAAGCTTGTTTACATGGAAACTTTAAAAAAACTTCAAATTTATGTGAAACTTGTCTTTAAAAACACCCAACTGTTGAAGCCAATGAGAAAAGGGAAGAGGAAAAAAGAATCTAAAAATTAGAGATTATAAAAATATCTTTCCTACCCTAACAGTACTTCACATTCCCTCTCAGAGATTTCAGATGCAGGCAATAAGTATTTATTATTTCAATTCTGCAAATAGTAATTTTCTATAGAGAAGCCATAAAGAAATCATAGGTTGATTCAAATTGCTGGGACCCATTTAGTATGTAACACAAGTCTGCTTTCAAACTGCCTTGATTCAATACGAAGGGCATGAAAACTCTTTCCAGTGTAACTCCAAATTACATCCTGAAGACCAACATTTATTATTTATGAGCATACTTACAAAGCAATAATGGTAGTAAATGGTCTGACAACAGTGTACTGCAAAACACCCAGTTTACATCTAAATAATAAAACTCTGCAAGAGAAACACAAAATTCATTGTACAAGGATTTAAATACAATGCACTTACAGAAGTTTTCTCTTCTCAGTAGATTCACTAAAGTAAGTTTTTATTTTATGCTAATTTCAACTTCTGCTTCCAGGATTTCAGATACTACATGCACACGGCGTGTATACACAAAAGACTTGGACTTTTACAGACACAAAACAGGAAATAATCAATAATTCACTTATTTTAGCCATGAAAAGCTTCCGTTAGGGCTAAACAAGGAGAATACAATTTTCGCTCTATTTGAAGATGCTTAAGAATTACTTGGATTCATAGTTTACCTTCAACATTTCTAAACAGCTTTATCAAAATCTCTTGAGAGGTTTTATCAGCTTAAGCATGCAGAAATAAATAGTTCAGGTACATAAGATGCCTTTCATGCTCATCTGTAGAAGTAAAAGCAACAGGCTATCTGGCCTACCCCCAGTTCCACATGAGGTTTTTGGCAAATACTTTACTATTGCAAGAGAAGCAAATTCAAATAGACCTTTATGCAATACTTTTCAAACATGACAAAGTTGCCTTATGCACCACTCGAGGCAATGCATGTTGGTAATTAAGTGCAATTTACAGGATGTTTTACAGCCAGATGATGACAGGTTCACAGCTGCTTTCAGCAGAGGTTCATGGCTGATAAACGAAACCTGTACAAATTGTAAACTGACTCTGTCAAACGACAACAGTTATGCTGCTAAATGTGAAAACAAAATATGTATCTGATTACACAGCCTAAAATTTTAAGATGTCATCATATACTCACTCTCCCATAGCCCAGGAGGGACAGCAGCACAGAGGGGGCAGATGTCTCTGCTGATCTTTTGCTTCTATTATTAATACGAGGTTTGGGTACCGGTTGGTTAGATAATTTGAAAGAAAAACCATAAAATTATAGATGACATAAGCTTCATAGCATTCTCGACATGTATCCACATATATTGCAATGTTGGGGTATTTCAAAGCTATCCACTGTAAGGAGAGAGGTACACAAAAGGTTACGTGCAAGAAAGACACGAGTGATTCCAAAGACAACACTGGCTGGGCTGTTCAGCAAGCAATACCTCACGAGACAGCAGGCACTAATTAAACAGGGCTAGAAGCATTTGGCTAATGAGAGAGCAATGCTACAGCTAGAAAATAATGTTCTGTAAAAATACAGAACTCCAGGCTGCACCTCTGCTGCTTCAAAAGGAAGCAGCTCAAAGCACAGCACAAGAGATGCTTTGTATCTTTCATGATACAATTCTGTCTTTTATTCAAAAGTAACTACATCAGTAACTACACATAACCTATTCCTGTTAGGAGGAAACAAGATAAAACTACTTCCTGAAATTCACATATTCATTGTCAACATGGGTTTGAGAACTAAGTTTTAGTCCATAAAGTTGATTTCGTTTGGTATCTAATGTTGTAAATGTTTGCTCTGACATATTTGCAAAATATAGAAGAAAGCACAGATCAGCCTTCAAGAGGGAGCCAACTCTCTACACCATAATTTGTGACAGAAAAGGGATTTTTTTTTAGCAAAACTGAGATTATGGATCAGCTTTCAGAGCTTTCAGTTTCTAATTTTGGGTGTCATGCTGCTGTTGAACTGTGCAAAGGACTTTATCCTTTGCACCCTGAAGCAAAGAGGAATAATCTAAGCACAGCTCAGGAAAGAATTCTAGTTGTAAGCCTAACTTGGGAAAGAAAGATAAGGCACTGAATTTCAGTCAATACTTGGATCAGTCTGGCTTCCAGTTCTGCTGTTAAGATGGAAGGGTCAAAAAAAAGCAGGCTCTTGTCATACTCCTTTCCACATCTGTCATAAAAGGATACCCAAGGACAGGGTTAAGAAGGGTTAGCAAAAGCAATCCCCAAAGTTCCACAAGGAGAATACATTATCACTAGAACTATGCTTTGATGTACTCCATAAGCACGAATGCCCAGAAGCTTCCAGGGCTACCACTCTCCATGCAGCACAGTTCCTGCTGTCACACTGTTCTCCCTCACTCCCACAGCAAACAGAATTTTATTGAGCTGTTAAAAGTAAGAGAACACTTACACTGTCTAAACTGTAAATCGGCACCATCCATAGAATCCTGTTACAACAACAAAAGAACATTTAATATTACTACAAGTAGTTTTACTCTGAATTAAATTCAACATTTGTAGCGCAGGTAAAATGTGAAATGTTACCTTATTATTGGTTTCTGTAATTCAGGTTGAGTATAATGGACTAGGTGTTGTAGTATCCCCCAGAGAGATATTGGGATAGTCATCAGCAGGAATATCCCAGCGATAAACCATGCCTTGGTATGAATGCCAACCTTGCAAAGAAAAGGAAAAATGCAAGATCAAAGTTTCAGTCTTAAAAGTATTTCAAGCACACAAAACACTCTACAAAAACAGAGTCATGCCTACTATTGAATTTACTGAAACCCACCACAGATTCCTTGCTTTAGTTCTGGAACTTGTCTCAGTTCAATGCTGCATTTTACAGTTTCTGAAAGCTTGGGAATTTAAAGAATTTTTAGCTTTTAAAATCTAGTTCCAACAAGTAATCAATTAGTTTCATATAATGAACTGAAATAGATACGTGTGTATATACAGAAAAATGTCTGCTGCAACTCAGGGCTAACATTTTAAACCAAAGCTCTCTGAAAAATAACTACATTTATAATCCTAACTACCAAAACCTGAGAAACACAACAGACTCTTCTCTGTTTTTTTTTGCTGAGAGTGTATTCTCTGATCCCCTCATGTACATCAACATCCCACATTTTCTGCTGCTTTCCAGTTTTTTACAAGTATCAGACTTAATGGCATGAACTTTGATATAAACATCCATTTTGCATCAGAAAAGGATTTCAAAACTGAAAATTTTAGACACACTCAAGACAGATCTTACTGTCATTGAGTCCTGAAAATTATACCACAGAAAAGCTCAGCTCCAGTGGCACAGGCCCATGTCACATTGAACAATACATATATTTTAAAGTTTAAATTTACTTGGTGTTAGAGAAGTGATTCTCTCACATGTGTGTGTGATTCACTGTTATAGTACCACCAGCAGGAAAGAGGAGTTTCTCTCTCAGTAGAGATGCTGATCAGACAGAATCAGCTTTATGAATGCCACTATTACTTCTAACAAGATTCTAAAAGAATCTAAAAATTAGAGATTATAAAAATATCTTTCCTACCCTAACAGTACTTCACATTTCCTCCCAGAGATTTCAGATGCAGGCATTAAGTATTTATTAAGTATTTTTTCATAACATAAGTTCTGGGATGAAGTTATAAAAAGAGCCAGTCTCTTCTTGTTGGTGCCAGCCACTGGGGCATGAGGCAAACGGGCAGAAACTGATACACAGAAGTTCCACCTAAACATGAGGAAGAACTTCTTTACTCTGCACTTGAACACATTGTCCAGAAAGGTTGTGGAGTCTCCCTGACTGGAAATAGTCAAGACCTGTCTGGACACAATCCTGTGCCATGTGCTCTGCTTGAGCAGGAAGGCTGGAACAGGTGACTGACTCACTGTGGTCCCTTCCAGTCGGACCCGTTCTATGATTCTGTGTCTCTTGGCTGATTCTCTTCAGCATCCCACCAACTGTTCAAACACCAGCTACTAGGGAACAAGAGGGGGAAAAAAACCTGCCCTGTCCCATCGCATTTCCCTGGGGCTTGAGCAGCAGGACAAACACACCCAGCAGCACCGTCGCACTTCTTCAGCCTTTCCTGTCACAGGTCAGTTTGGAAGGGACCACAGCGGGTCATCCGGTCCAACCTCCCTGCGCATCCCAGAACACAGGATCGTGTTCCGACGGTTCCTGACTATCTCCAGCGGGGGAGACTCCACACCCTCTGTGGCCAATCTGCTCCAGTACCGGGTCACCTACTCGGTAAAGTTTTTCCTCATGTTCAGGTGGAACTTCTGAGCATATTTCTGCATTTTGCCCCATATCCTATTGCTTGGCGCAGCCGGGAGGGGCCCGGCCCCATCCTCTTGCACCTTCCCTTCAGACACCGATGAGATGACGCCTTTGCCCGCCGGGTACCTCCCGAGTCCCTGCCCAGCGGCCGCAGCGGAGCGCACCGGGCCGGGCCGCGCCCTCACCTCCAGCTTCTGCAGCTCCCACACGCACAGCGGCACCACCACCAGCAGCCCCACGATGTAGAGCAGCACCACAAGCGGCCGGATCCATCGCCGCCAGTTCCCGCAGGTGCACGGCATGGTCGCGGCGGCCGCACCGACCTCAGCGGGCCGGCAGCGCCCGCAGGGCGCGCATCACTGGCGGGGCCGCCGCCGCCTCACAGCCGCCGCCAGCGCCTCGGTTCGGCTCGGCTTGGTTTAGGCTTGGCTCAAGCTTAGTCTAGGCTCGGCTCAGATTGGGCTCGGCCAGGCCCCGCCCCGCCGCACCCGAGCCCGGCCCTGCCCCGCACACGCCCCCGCGGCGCTTCCGCCCGGCACCGCTTCCGGTTGCCCCGCCCCCGCCCCGCCGGCCTCTCCCATTGGCTGCTGGGCCTGGCCGTCAGCGTCGCCCCGCCCACCAGGGCACTGCGGCGGGTCTGGCGCTGCCGTGTCCCCCTTCCAAGCGTTGGTCTCTCCCATCCGCCCCCCCAGCCCCGCCGCAATGGTGTGTCCCGCGCGGCGGGAGAGAGGGGCGGGAATGTCCGAGNGAGGCAAACGGGCAGAAACTGATACACAGAAGTTCCACCTAAACATGAGGAAGAACTTCTTTACTCTGCACTTGAACACATTGTCCAGAAAGGTTGTGGAGTCTCCCTGACTGGAAATAGTCAAGACCTGTCTGGACACAATCCTGTGCCATGTGCTCTGCTTGAGCAGGAAGGCTGGAACAGGTGACTGACTCACTGTGGTCCCTTCCAGTCGGACCCGTTCTATGATTCTGTGTCTCTTGGCTGATTCTCTTCAGCATCCCACCAACTGTTCAAACACCAGCTACTAGGGAACAAGAGGGGGAAAAAAACCTGCCCTGTCCCATCGCATTTCCCTGGGGCTTGAGCAGCAGGACAAACACACCCAGCAGCACCGTCGCACTTCTTCAGCCTTTCCTGTCACAGGTCAGTTTGGAAGGGACCACAGCGGGTCATCCGGTCCAACCTCCCTGCGCATCCCAGAACACAGGATCGTGTTCCGACGGTTCCTGACTATCTCCAGCGGGGGAGACTCCACACCCTCTGTGGCCAATCTGCTCCAGTACCGGGTCACCTACTCGGTAAAGTTTTTCCTCATGTTCAGGTGGAACTTCTGAGCATATTTCTGCATTTTGCCCCATATCCTATTGCTTGGCGCAGCCGGGAGGGGCCCGGCCCCATCCTCTTGCACCTTCCCTTCAGACACCGATGAGATGACGCCTTTGCCCGCCGGGTACCTCCCGAGTCCCTGCCCAGCGGCCGCAGCGGAGCGCACCGGGCCGGGCCGCGCCCTCACCTCCAGCTTCTGCAGCTCCCACACGCACAGCGGCACCACCACCAGCAGCCCCACGATGTAGAGCAGCACCACAAGCGGCCGGATCCATCGCCGCCAGTTCCCGCAGGTGCACGGCATGGTCGCGGCGGCCGCACCGACCTCAGCGGGCCGGCAGCGCCCGCAGGGCGCGCATCACTGGCGGGGCCGCCGCCGCCTCACAGCCGCCGCCAGCGCCTCGGTTCGGCTCGGCTTGGTTTAGGCTTGGCTCAAGCTTAGTCTAGGCTCGGCTCAGATTGGGCTCGGCCAGGCCCCGCCCCGCCGCACCCGAGCCCGGCCCTGCCCCGCACACGCCCCCGCGGCGCTTCCGCCCGGCACCGCTTCCGGTTGCCCCGCCCCCGCCCCGCCGGCCTCTCCCATTGGCTGCTGGGCCTGGCCGTCAGCGTCGCCCCGCCCACCAGGGCACTGCGGCGGGTCTGGCGCTGCCGTGTCCCCCTTCCAAGCGTTGGTCTCTCCCATCCGCCCCCCCAGCCCCGCCGCAATGGTGTGTCCCGCGCGGCGGGAGAGAGGGGCGGGAATGTCCGAGAGCGCGCGGGAATGGCGGGAAAGCCGGCGGGGGCCGCGCTCACTGCATAGCTGCGCCAAGTCCCGGTGTCAGACCCGTCCCCTGGGGAGAGGCACCTCACGGTGCCAAGAGTGGATTGCGGCATGGAGAATGCAGCGGGCACACGAATAATGCAAAACACGTGTTAAACTTCAAGGATTTGTTGGGCAAATAATGCAGAACACGTGTTAAACGTAAAGGATTTGCTGGAACTTTTATATTGTGGGAGTGACTGGAAGGGTGCTCTCACTGGATGTGTGCACAGATAAAGGAAATTTCTCACTCAGGAAATGACAAAACCCCCAAACCTGTCAGACTACTTATCCCAGATAATCGAAGTGTGAGGCCAGATTGCTGTTTGTGAGATCTCCATTTCTCTTCATGTGCTGCATGGATGTGGCCTCATGTACTTTGCAGGGCAATGTGCGTGGATGAGGCAGAGGATCACGCTGGAAGTGATCAATTGTTTCCCTGCTATGAACTCCCAGAGCAACTATTCCCTCTCTCCCTCAGGGAAAAGCCAATGAGCCTGAACTCAGCCCACAAGCCAACAGCTGAACTATGCTGGCTTAGCCAGGCATTAAGATTGTGATAGTGGGCTATTTAATGTTCCTTCTCCATACCATGTCTTAGGAGGCAAAGCAAGACTAAGGTGTTAATGATATCCCCAGTAACTTTTAGGTTTCTCCATAGCTGAGTAACGGTGGATGATTTCCACCAAATGTTGGTGAGCGATTCTGCTCTGAGGGGCTCAGCTATACGTGATTCAGCTCTCAAAGCCAAGGAAGGATCCCTCTGCAACGCCGCACCCAGAAGAGAAGACCAGCCACCAAGAGGCTCAGTGGCAACAGCAGCACGCTTTATTGGGATCGCCCACTTTTATGGGCTCAGCAGGGAAGTTTCTAGAACAAGGGGCGGTGCTAAGCTTCCCATTGGTTGGAAGGCATGCAAATGAAGGATTGAAAATGGACCAATGGGGTGGAACTTGACAACAAACCAATAGGGAGAAGTGGCATTAAAGGAACCCTGGGGGATTATGGGAAGAAGAAACTTGGATAGGGAATGACTAAGGGTAAAATACGATGGGGAGGACACATTTATGACGCACTTCTAATTAGAACTCTGATGTTAACCTATCAACATTAGGGGCAGTAGAAATCGGAGAGACCACATCCTTGTAGGCCCAGCGCTTAAAATACTCCTGCCATTTAGTGTATCCTGGGTCTTCTCCCACAGGTGAGGGTGAATTTTGAAATTCTACTTCACAAAGTTATCATCTGTTCCATTTAGTCCAGTAGTCCCCTTTCCCACAATTATCTAGAGCTTAGAAGAGAGGTCTGACTGTCAACAGCCCTGACTACCTGAAGTAAAAAGTCTGATACCCCAATTGCCATTTCTGCCATCTCCCACCAGTCAGCAAATTAGCTACAAATGCAGCGTTCAAGTTTAAGGGTAAGAAACATTCTAAGGGAACCAAAAGATCATCCCTGCGTTGCATCAAAAATAAAAGTTCAGCGGGGGTAAGTGATTTGCTCAAGGCTGTGGCAAGTTTGTGTACAAAATCTTATTCACTGATAGTGCCACTAAAGAACAATTCTTCCCATGCTGTTTTGACTGACTACATTTCTATATTTTATTACCAAATCAGTACTAAGGTGCCTATTCTGTTCACCTTTGTTGTTTCTATGTGACCCATTCTTGGCAAGATGGTAAAAGAAGATGGTAAATTAGAAATTAACAAGCTCAGTCATATTCAATAATAAAAAGCACATACATATAAATACTTTTCTCAAACAGGCACTAAACCCATATAATGGTAACATATTCATCAAGATATTTTTAAAAAATTCAGGATTTTATTGAAGACCAAACACTGGTTTGCTTTTTGCTTTGGTGGTTTTTTAAACTTCCCTAAGAATATGCAGCTGAAAGCTGGCTTCTTAGTGATGTTTGTGATACAAGACCTTGCATCATTTGTGGTACTCAAATGCAAATAAGCTGGTGAAGGGTCTGGAGAGTAAGTCCTACAGGGAACAGCTGAGGGAGCTGGGGTTGTTCAGCCTGGAGAAAAGGAGGCTCAGAGGTGACCTTATCACTCTCTACAACTACCTGAAAGGAGATTACAGCCAGGTGGGACTTGGGCTCTTCTCCCAGACAACCAGTGACAGGACAAGAGGATGTAGCCTCAAGCTGCACCAGGGGAGGTTCAGGTTGGACATGGGAAGGAATTCCTTTATTGTAAGGGTTGTCCAGCACTGGAATGGGCTGCTCAGGGAGGTGGTGGAGTCACAGCCCCTGGAGTGTTTAAGAAAAGACTGGATGTGGCACTCAGTGCCACAATCTGGCTGGCATGGGGGTTTTTGGTCATAGGTTGGATTTGACAATCTCAGAGGTCTTTTCCAACCTAATTAATTCCGTGATTCTGTGGCTCTCAGGGATTCTTCTCCACTGACTGCCCTAAAAAAATCCTTGGGGAGAACTCAAACACTTTATAGACTTTGTTTGGAGCTTATTCAGTCTTTTTCTATCTACCAGTGGTTTGTGTGCTTGCCTCACGTTCCAAAGGAGGCATCTTTGCCAGCACAAGCTGATCTCTTTGTACTTAGATTTCTTAGAAAGCAAAGCAAGCAAGGTAATAAAGTTATTAAATTGAGTACCCTTCTTCAGTGGCACTTGTTACATAAAGCCACATTGTAAATAAATATAAATCCGGAAAAAAAAATTGCACCTCTAATAGATTGTTTTGAGTACTTTCAGAAAGTTTTTCTACAAAACAAATTAGATTGCTTTTTTACCATAAATCAAAGGCTCTTGGGTATTTTAAATGTCTAGAGAGAAAGCAGGTTTTCTACCAAGTCCAATCAAAATATGTGAGCAAGTAATGCTCAGGCAACTTTGGAAAATGCCAGCACTGTACTAGAATATGTAAATAAAAATTTCTTTCACGGGAGAGATGAAAAAATGTCATTCTCTTCTACTTTGCATTGGTAAGGCCTTATTTGGAAAATTTTGCATTACGTTAAAAGCACATAAAACCAATAATAAATAAGCTGTGTCTGCTGAGAAGCAACCAGCATGATCAGAAGTTAAAAATGGGGGCTTTCAGGAAGGACTAAAATAACTGTGTTTAGAGAAGACTTAAAGGAAACATGATAAATGTGTATCAGCACGGGTGTGCTGAAACTGTGGCAAGAGGGATACTTAAGCGCTGAAGAAGTTTATGGTTTCAGTGATCACTGCTAAAGGTTCTCTTAGGAAATCTTCCACTGCATGTCCCAGGAAAGATTCTGGGCTTTGGTCAGAAGAGCAGCTGTTCTCATCTGTGAGGTTCTAGCCTTTTGTTAGGAAATCTCCTTTTTCACTACTCTCATCTTCCAAGAGAATTGAGGGCATGTTCTGTCTTTGTTGTGCCAAGCTTCCTGTGTCAAGAACCAATTCTGCTTCTAAAATAACTTCACATACCAAATTGTTTTATTTCAGAAATGAATATGAGTTAATAACAATGCGGCCCTCAAATGTAGCATTGTTGTGAGCTGATAGTTACAAATATTCTGTTTCTCAGCTGTGTTTCAGTAACACGGGAAACAACTGTATGAAATCTCATCCTCACACATGGATTCATGTTCATGATTTTATCATTTTCCCAAGCATTTTGCTGTGAAAAAGTCACCTTTGACACGTAAGAGAAGGGTTTGGTTTCCCAACTATTGCATGGGTTGTCAGTGAACTATCCAAACTGTGAACAGTGAACTGCATTGGACTAATTCCATCTCCAGGGCACACTGAGGCTTCCTTGTTTTCAACAAGCTACATGTGAAGTACTGGTAAAAACCAAACTGGCAGAGTTCATCTTCACTAACTATTTAGGCTTCTAATACTGGAGAAAAGAGTAACAAAGCTACTCCCCAGAACATGGAGATAACAGCTGTACTAGCAGAAGTCTCTGCTACTGGAAAGACTGATGTGAATTATTGTTGATGTCAATCATTAGGTACATTCTGCTCTCATGAATTTCAAATTTATTTGAAAGAGTTGTGTCAAAACATAATAAACTGGGATTATTCCTTAATATATGGAATCCTCTAAATAATTTACTAAATTAAAATGGCAAAGAAAATAGCCTATTTTATAATTGTGGTTGGAAAACTATGTGGTGTTTATTATTCATAAATCATATTTTTATTTACATGCCATTTGTTTAATAAGTTTCCTCATCTTTTGTTCTCACTTTGTATTATGCAAGTGATAACTGGGCTGTCCATCTTGCCTGATCAGAATTTCACTGTGAGATGGACAGTAGGGATTAAATTTAAATTCTCATACAGTGAAAATCGCAGATTTCCCCTCACCTTATGGTGTTTTTACTGTCAGCTCTTTGAGGTTTACACCCAAATCAGCTCATAACTCATTAGTTCACATCCACTCTGGGGCTTACTCTCACCAGCAACCTTTCTAATGTGTTTTTATTTCATTTTATTAAAACTTAATGAGAGTTAAAAACTCAGTTTAATTTCTTTTGTCCTGTCCATCATTAATTCTCTGTCAGAGGGCTGTCATCACTTGTAAGAAATTGATCTTTGCTATGGAAATGCTGCCAACCTCATTCTGATTACTCCCTGTTTTTGCTTGTGCCTGATCATAGAAAGGAATGGCTGGTTTTTTGGATCCAGAAGCATCTGTAACCAGCAGTTTGGGTGGTAACTTTTGATGTGGTTTCTTTGTTTTCATGCTTACTCAGATTTTCCCATGTTAGCTTGCTGGGAACTTGTTAGCTCCCTCCTATCACTGGGCTATTTGACACTTTAAAACATGAGCTCCTCTTGCAGTGAAGGGAGTTAATAGACATCTGTTTTTTCGTGGCATAGAATTTTATTCCTGTGTTTTATGTATGATGCCTCAAAATATTAAGCAACGTAATAGGGTCTGTATAAAAGCAAATAGTGAGCGTGAAATAATCAAGTGTTAATAACCCTCACAAACAGCTCCTCACCATTGCTGTGAAAGAATGGAAAGAATGTATGCCAAATGTTTGGAAATTCAGCAAGATTATTATGAAGTCTTCATGTCACTTGGTTCTCGAAGGAAGGATTTCCCTGTAGGATTCTGTAATATAAAAACCTTTCCAACATTTTATCAGATACGACTTTTGCAGTAAAGAGCAAACAACATTTAGATGCAGTTTTAATGGAGACAATAAACCTTTTTGCTAAAAATCCATGCTTCAGGTGAAGGACAAATTAAAATTCATGGAGTTTTAGGATGTTTTCTGTAACCAAGGGGACTGTTTGGGATGATTTGTTAAGGAAGCACTTACTTAATGTGAGAGTGACTGAGCATTGGAACTGGTTGCCTAGAGAGACCGTGGAGTCTCCATCCATGGAAATACCCAAGACCTGACTGAGCATGGTCCCAGGCAACTGGATCCAGGTAGCCCTGCTTGAGCAGGAGGGTTGGACAAGATAACTCCATAGGTCTCTTCAAGACCCTGATTATGGCATCCATGGGAATAAAATCCATGCCAGAATAATCTATTGGAAAAGATGCTGCTCAACACCTTTGCTACAACAAAATCTTTCAACTCTGACAGAGATTATATAAAAAAGTCACTCCTGTACCCCATCATCTGTAGAGGAAAAAACCTGTTTCATCCCCTATGTGGGCCATTGACTTAAGAGCTGGACTCGATGATCCTTGTGGGTCCCTTCCAACGCAGAATAGTCTGTGATTCTGTGACAAGGACCAGAGGTCTCTTCCAACTTCAGATTTTTTCATTAAGCATAAAAATATATTTATTTATAAAAAATAGCATTACCTGAAGGCATCTTTTCTCCTTTATCTGTTATGTGCCCTTCTGTTGAGAAGTTAACAGATTTTTGCAGAGAACTCCTTATGTTACTGTTTTGTTTATGACAAGGATTCCTGAACTCCGGTAACTTATTCCAGAAAACAATCTGGCCTGGTTGAAAAGCAGTCAGTGCAAATGTTTAGGTTGTACCTGCTGTTACAGCCACTGTCAGTGCTCATTTAGAAAATGTTTGCAAACTGATAAAAATCCTCTTTGTTCTTTCTTACCTTGCAGCTACAGCTGTAAAACACGGTATATGTCGTCACCTGGGACTGTGAACAAAGGTGAGAGTACTGGAACCTCTTAGAAGAGAATGTGTGAGACCTTCCTTGTTCCTCAGCGTTACAGGGAATTGGATTCGCCTGTAGGTGGGGCACAGGCACTATTTCTGGGTAAGGTTTCATCTCAGCCAAATTAAGACGTTAGCACTGCCAGTAACATATTGAACATGAGTCAGGGAGCAGAAGACCATGAAGATAAAGTAAAAATGGGGATCCTTTTAAGTGCATTTTGATTTTTGGGCCTTTAGAAAACTCATATATCAGTAGCAGAAAATGTGTTTCTCTCATATAATGATTTTAAACACTTTAACCATGGACAAAATACTGAAGATACATCAGGCAATAAAATTACCCTAGAATAACTCAAACTGATTCAAGAAGAGGAAAGAAATATGTGAGTCCAAGTATGAGGGGAAAACAGCATGGAAAGGTCAACTTCATTAGCACTGCCTTCCCTCCTTAACAGTCAGGTTCTTCTGCAAAACTGTGCTTCCTTCTGATTATTACTGCCACAGCAAGAAGCTGGTGTTCAGCAGGCAAATGATAGAATAAGTTAGAATAGAATGGGATAGAATAGATTATTTCACTTGGAAGGGATCACAACAACCCTGATGACTTCAGGGCTGACCAACAGTTAAGATATTTAATTAAGGGCATTGTCCAGACAGCTCTAAAACACTGACAGCTTGGGGCATCTTGTTGCAGTGTTTCACTGCTCTCTCAGTAAAGAAATGCCTCCTGATGTCCAGTTTGAACCTCCCCTGATGCAGCCCTGAACCATTCCCATGTATCCTGTCACTGGATCCCAGGGAGAAGAGCTCAGCACCTACCTCTCTACTTCCCTTCCTCAGGATGCTGTAGAGATCAAGGACGTCACCCCAGAGGTTCTGTTTTTCCAAGCTAGACAATCCCAGAGTTCTCAGCTGCTCCTCACAGGTATTCCTCTCAGCCCCCTTTTCACCAACAATTCAGCCTATAATCAAGGATACAGCATTCCATTCACAGGTCTGTGCCTCTGAGAGATGTATCACCTCATATTGCCTGTGGAATAGATATAAGTTGTCAATATGACAATATCAGAGAGTGAGCAATACACTGAAAGGTTTTGCAGCTATGCAAAACTCAGAACTTACCTGGGGGAAATTATCTTAAAGCATGTGGGATGTCCCATATTTTACAACATTACACACAAGAAGTCATTTAAAAATCTCTGAATAGGTCTATTACAATACGTAACTCAGTTAAGCAGCATTTTATTTCCATTTTCTTTTGGTTTCTCTCTGCTTCAACAGACAGCTCTGTGATTGTGCTGCATACTTGACTGGCAACCCCCCCCCCCCCCCGCAACGTTGACTGGAGACTT
>VWZD01013483.1:981467-1006915 GCA_013396695.1 Sakesphorus luctuosus | reverse complement strand
TTTTTTTCCCTCTCCTTCTTCTCCCCTTTTCCCTTGGCTAGTTGCAGGGAGGAAGAAGCTTTTCTCTGTACTTGAGCAGTTGGCGTTTTCCAGCTCAAACCAAGACACCTACATTTTTTTTATTTAGTCCTTATCTTTCTTTACCGCACTTGGACTGATGATAAAACTTTGTTGATTTTGCAGCCACATTTTATACACGCCTGGTTTTGGATGGGTATTTTTTCCTGTGCAACTTGGGAGCTGTTTCTGGTCTGTACATTTTTTATGTATCTTTTTTTACTCTGATTTTGGAGATAATTGCCTTTATTTAGTCTCTGAAGGAGCGAGGAGTGTAAATTAGGAACACTTTGCTGAGCCAAGCTTTACACAACTGATTGGAAGCAACTCTGCAAGGCAATGTTAGGAAGCAGTCCCAGAGTTTCTTCTAATGGAAATGAGTGCTTTGCCTCGGGGACATTTGAGCAGAAATGTGTTCATACAAATGCAGCAGAACTGGAATTTGTACCATGTCTTCTCACAGACTGAAACCCACACGGCTTCACAGAATCGAATTATATAGTGACAAGGCTGCAGTAAATATGTAAATGATGAAAGAAAAACAGGGAAAAAAAAAGGCAAGTTATTCCACAAGCAACAGAATTTACAAAACTGGGTTCTAAGAATTGGTGTGTTGTAGTTTGATTCTCAGATGTAGTACAAGTTGCAGGCTCTGATCAAGGCTTTTTCTGCATCTGTAACGCTTGTAACATCTTTCTATCAAGTGAATTTATCCAGGAGGTATAAACTACATTGCAGGAATGTTCTGTGTACAGCACAAGTAGAATTTTGTTCTTCAACCCATCCTGCAGTTTTGATGAAATCCTCTGTAACTTCGTAGTGCTGATAACTCTGTTCTCTAAGATTGAGTAGGGAGTTCATAGTTGTTTTTGAAGGATGGAGGGACAGACAGGTAAACACCTAAAACTGATTGTATTAAAAGCAAAATTCAGATATGAGGGTTGCATAAGTATCTTTTCACACAACCTGGCTATTAGTTCTGTCAGGTGAGATTTATGATGAACTCCATAAGCACTTTTTTCCAAAGCACAGGACCTGGTCAGGTCTGAAGCACAGAATTTCACATGTAAATAAATAAATACAAACATAAATATAAGTGAAAACCTGTGTATGCTGTACCTTTGAAGCAAAAAGTATAAAATATACCAGAGAGGAAATGTTTAGTGAGGTAGTTTGGGGAAAAAAATACTAAAAATAAGGAGAATAACTGTATTGTAAAATCAAAGAAAACACTGCAGAGTGTTTGAAGTTGAGATATGAGACTGTCAATGAAATTTTGCATTGAGTAGACTGAAAATAGTTGGGAATTCTGAAGTCCACAAAAAAGAGATGAATGCGATAGTAAAATGGATTTTGATTCCAATGACCAGATGTTACAAAAAGAGCTTTTGAAGTTAATCTGAAATTTGTGGAATACAGATCCTGTCAGCTGCAGAGAAAAGATGGGCTTGGTTCAGCTGAGAGTAATGCAAACAGCAGGCATAAAAACATCTATAAAAGTAACAGGGGATGGAAGGACACTTGTGGAAAGTTGTTCTGGTTTAAAAGAGAAAACAGCTTCTGTGCAACACCAGAGGAAAATATCAACTAAATCTGCACTGGTTTTGGTGCACAAAGAGAAGAGCCAGAGAACCTTTTTGCAGAACTTGGCAGCAAAATGAAAGGTTAAAATTCAAAAAGGTTTAATTTTAGAATTGTGGAGGACTTTTGTTGATTCTTTTGGCGAGGCGGTTTTTTCACAATCGAGAGTAAATACAGTACCCAGAGGAATATTTGCCATTCTCAGTGGGAAGAAGAAGAGAGAATTTAAAAAGTGAGTACCTTAGTAAATTTTGCAGAAACATCCCTGGAGATTTTTAAACTGAGATTGGCCGTGGCACTGAGTGCCATGATCTGGTAAATGGACTGGAGTTGGACCAAGGGTTGGACTTGATGATCTCGGAGGTCTTTTCCAACCCAATCGATTCTATGATTCTATGATTCTATTCTAACAGTTCCCCCCTCACAACAGCTGCAAAATCATAACACCCCTTGTCCTTAAGATTGGTTTGTGAGTGGGAGCAGCAGCTACCACTGAAAATACAAGAGCAGGGATGGCAAGCGTATGGGATCTCCCAGAACCTCACTTTTCATGTTATTTAGACTCTGGCTGTCCTTCCATAATCTAGAGGAGATGAAATGAGAATTACCAATTAGTTTTTGCAGGTTTTGATCCTTAAGTAAACTTTGAAAAACAATTCTAAAGGATTCTAAAAAATTCCTTTCACATCTCTTAGGTACTTTACCCTCTTCTTTTCCTCAGGTAAAAAGTTTTGTGTTTTCTAATGCTGTTGCTAAGGCCAGCCAGCATTTTGAGGAGTAGGAAGATGCTTTTTTCATCTAGGCTGCACTATTTTGAAGTATGCTTTGTGTGTGCACATCCATGTATCTGCCACATAACAGAGCCAACTATTGGGTTGCAAGCAGCAGATGTTGGAAGTGTTAGTGCTGGAAGGAAAACTTAGATGTTCCTGACTTATGATTTGTATGAGTGCAGGTAAAGCATAAAAATGGTCTGTTTCAAGGTCTGAAACTTTTTCAGGTAGTTGAGGGGATTTTTTGAGGAAGACCCCTAAAGTTTCTGACGTAGATTGTCTCTACTGCTCACTGTCCTACATGGACAGGTACAATTCTTGTCTCTGATCAATCACAATTGGTTTGGTGGTGTATGAATTTTTTGGTTTATCTACCCATCAGATAGATAGGAGAAAAGAGAAATGTGCAGAAATCTTTTTCCTGCCTTGAAATTAATAAGCGACAATTTGCAACTTAAATCCATTCCTCATGTCTGTTTTCTGTTTCCTTTTATCATCTCATCAATACATTCTCTCAACGGAGCAGGGAAGGTTTCAGGGTGTAAAGAGACTCAATAACTCAATGTTTGTTACTCCTTTACTATGATTTTTGATACAGTTTGAGGATGAAGTGTTGTGAGTAAAATTCAGCCGAGTCTCATTCCATACCATGCTCTGAGGCACTACCACAGAGCACTGTCAGCAGACTGTATTTAGGTTTATAACATATGAACGTAGATTTATATGTATTTATACAGGCATATATGTCACAGAGACAAAAGCACACAAAAATACATAAACCAATTTTTAAAGAACCTTTTTTAAATATACCTTTGAAGAGCTGTGTGAATGTAAACATTGGGGAAACTGGTGCAGCAGAAGTCACTGGAGGCGATAGCACTTTGGCCTCTTAAATAAAAGTATGCAGGGCTGTATCTTTCCCTTGAAATGAAATGGATGTTTAAAACTTTGTGGAATTTTGAGTACTGCTTCTTAGCCTAGCACAAAGGATGCTATAAGTTGCCTAGCAGATTTCTGCATGAGACATATTACATATGACATCACACTATTTGATTCCACTGTTTAATGAAAGGCTACCTCTTAAAAATTTTTATAGCCAAACAAGGAATCTCTTGCCATGTAGTCTTAATGGATGGAAATTCTAAGGAAATCATCAGTTTATGTGTATGCAAGCAATAGTTTCTATATATTATTTATAGCATTTGTATGGTTAACAATGCTGAAAACCTATTAAACCCCATTAAAATCTTTGGGCATTGTGTAAGACAAAGAACTCTGTAAGCAATAAGGCACAAAATATCCTTCTGCACATCCAGCTGTTATGGACTTCCACAGTTCTACATTCACTAAAACTATGGTGAATGGTGGTGGATTCCCCATCCCTGGAGGTTTTTAAACTGAGATTGGCCGTGGCACTGAGTGCCATGATCTGGTGAATGGACTGGAGTTGGACCAAGGGTTGGACTTGATGATCTCTGAGGTCTTTTCCAACCCAACCCATTCTGTGATTCTATGATAACCTCATGTTCACAATGTATAAGCAGTGTTGTGCATAGTTGCTCTGATAATAACAATATTCTCAGAACTCTTTATAGAGCTTAAGTAATGCCTCACTATGATCCACTGACCCTCATTTGAACTTAGATTTAACACAGCTATAGTGTAAATAGATTAAAAGGTTCATATAGTTTAAGAATTAACATGTCTGGTTAATTAAAAACACATTGTAAGGAGCATCTTTCATTCTTTTTCCTGATACAGATTATTTTGTACAGAGCATTAGAATAAATAACACAGTATAGTACTGTATTATTAATACCTCTTTTTTGGTATTAATCTGTGCTTAAGTGCCAAATGTTGATGCTATTTAAATGGTCTCTTCCTATGTTTGAATACTGAAGTGCTACAAATGTGAACTGCCCAGCTAATGTCCTGACCCATTCTAACATAAGTAAATAAAATGCTGGTGTGGACTAAAACATTTTCCAACATACACCTGAAAAACAACAACAACATGCAAAGCATACTGGTGCATGGAATATATCCACCACACAAATAAAAGTTGAAAGACAAGTGGGCAGAGAGAAAATATAGTCACAGACAGATTCCATTTTGATATCTTCTGAAAAATTCCAGAGTGATTAATTCTAGGTGAAAATCAGGTAAAAAGATTGTACCAGTCACAGACACTGAAGGGTTCCTGCCTGGTTCAGAAGAGCAAACCATCTGTGCAGTTCAAGCCAGTTTTTTTGTGTCATAATCACATCAATGTTGTTTTCAGAGACAGAATCACCATCCAGTGGGTCTCAGTTCACAGAACGTCACAATCAGTCCATCTACTCAGTCACCTCTAGAATTAGGTACAATGGTGCACATGTCTGAATTATTATAGAACAGTCACTGGACTTCCTGTTGCAACAGCTTTGTAGTGACTTTTTTTCCTGTTTCACTCCAAACTGGTGTGAGAGTCCTTCATTTTCAGTTTATGCTGTCTTTATGGCTGCTTCGATCTGTATTGTGGTTGTTTAGTTCTTGATTTTTCCACTGAATGCTTGTTCCATTCATGGGCACTGAAGTCACTAGACTCTTAGACTGGGAGCAGCAACAGCAAAGACAGGACTGGAAATAAATTAAAAAAAAGAAACAAAAGGAAAAAAGTTAAGACAAATCTATCAATTCTATGCAAATTGCCAGCCATGTTTTTCATTCAGAAATGAAAAGGCAATTCTAGCTGAAGGGAGTGGTAGCTACATTCAGAGAAATTTTTATCCTAGGATGCAAACAATTCTTACATTTAAACATCACAAATGCAGCAAATCGGGCCCAGACTGTGCCTCTTATTTAAGAGTAACTTTCACAGTATGAAGATGGAAATTTGTTTGATGAAGGTAAATAAATTGAGAAATTACAGAATTTAATACATATTGTTAAGGGCTGGGTTGATGTTTCCCCCCCCCTCTTTATCACTGTGCTTGAAGCTTAGGGATCAGCATGCTGCTTAGCCTGGAAAAGAAAATTCCCCAGCCTGTGACTTGGGTCTCTTCTCACATCTTAAAAAAAGACAAAATTGTTTAGGAAAAGAGACAGTGAACACACTGAGGTGTATCATTTTTCCCAGTGAAGAACAGAAGGCCATTCAGGACCATACTCCCAGGGTGATCACAGGTTGGTGTGTTCAGCTGTCTCCTCTCAAAGGAGCAGAAAGGGTTGTTCAGCTGTCCTCCCATCCCTTCACAAAACTAGTGCCTAATTCTATGGAGATGGAATCCCTGCTAGAGAGGAAGGAGTTAGGGGCCCAGAGGGGCAATGGCAGTTACAGGAGTAGATCCATGACTTCTGGGAACTCAGTCAGAAGGGTTGTTGTAGAGAGGTAAAGCCAGACTTAAGATATATGTACTGTCTGTCTATGGCTGGGTGTGCAAAACAGCAACAGAGGCAGGGTAAGAAACCCAAATACAAAATGGACACGTTGCCTGAATTCATGACTTGGTAGTAAGAGGTAGAGGGAAAGCTGCTATGAGAAGCTGGGAAGAATTAAGAAACTTGCTGAAAATTCTTTAATTAGAGTTGTTGTGTGGGAATTATGTTTGGAAGGGCAAATGGGAAGAATGAACTGACAATATGGAGAGCAGTCTGATAATAACCTTTGTTACTTCCCCCTTTCACCTGAAGACAAGTTCAGGCCTATTATCTTCTCCACAGTTCCCAAATGAAGTAGGGAACAGTAAAAAGCAACACTGACTTCTTATTTATTGTGTAAAAATACTCCCTTAAAATAGTTTGTAAATCTGAGCAGGCTCTAGACAAACAGGTATTCCCTACTCTAATAATTCATTACATTTTTTTCAGTAACTTAGGTTCTGTCTATTCTCAGACTTAAAGTTTAGTGGCACAGTCCTGTCATCTTTTGTTTTTCTTTGCAGATAAAGCTATTTTGGTCTTCCTTTTCTGTTTCATTACTTTCTTTACCTCTCTTTTTTTCTTCCTGTATTGCCTTTGGTGGACAGGGACTTGCAGAGGCACATTGTCACAAGGAAATTATTTTAGCCTTAAAATATGTTTGGATGTATAGGAACTGGAAAAAATGCAAGTAAAACACATAATGTGTATTTAATTGCCAAAGTCAACTCAAGTGCCAGGCTTGGTATTCAAGGCTGAAAATTTGAGTTGTCAATGGTATTGTTTAATGCAGGCAGTTTGGTGTCATCAGGAATGGAAAATATGTTATGAACCAAAGTCTATTTCTTGTGCATGCAGATAAATAGTATTTACAAGAGCATGTCTGTCTCAGTTTACATGTTTACATATGAGGACTACGTCAAACTTATTTATTGGTTTAGCATTTCAGATAAGTGGACAGTTCCTCTCTCAGTTTGGTATGTGTGCTATGTGAGCTGCTGGCTGCTAAACTAGACAATTTATAATCTTTCATTCCTTTGCATGCCTCTTCTCCCAGCTGTTGAGAGTAGAGAACAACTAAGTGATTTAATACAGTTAGTTAAATGGACATAAAATCTTATCAAGAAGATCTTACCTGGAAACAGTTTTTAAACTTCTTGCTCACAAAGTACAGAGCTATGGGGTTTATACAAGAGTTCATGGTTGCCAGGTTGATGCTGATATAATCCAAGGGCAGCAAGAAACTAGACAAAAAAAAAAAAGCAAAACATTATAACAGTTCATGTGCTACAGAAGCATCTATGTTCTTTGTGGCTACAGTCTCTTCTGTCAGAGACACTAATTCTCTCTTACCTAACTTCCTTAATCTAATCTTGTACCATGTCATGTCTGTAATAATCCATCTCACAGAACTTCAAAAAAGCCCAAGGAAAGTGACTGAAGTGATGACAGATAATATTTATTAAAATTATGCTACCCCATTACAACTGAAACCACTGCAAATGGATGCAGCTGAAAAAAACCACAGCTGAAAGCACAATGACGTTACTCATATAAATTCCAAGTATGCAGCATTATATTTTTTTCAGTATTAACTATTGATATAGAAAATGAAGTACCTGAGCAGTTCACATCTGCTGGGGTCTTTTTCATTGTACACCATTTTCTTCAGAATTCGGCTCAAATGGAGAGGGAACCAGCAAAGAGCAAAAATCACGACTAAGCAGAAAACTGTCTTTGCAACTTCTCGACGCTGGAAAAAGAAGATGACAGTGTACACTGAGTGCCTAATTCATCCTGACAGGTGATTGTAGTGCAGCAATGTTGGCAGCAAAGTGAGTCATCTCGATAAATCACGCAAGCTTCCCAAAATGAAGCTTCCAGACTACCTGATGTCCCTGAATGCTTTTTTTATGGGGCTTGTCCTGCTCTTGGTTCTGGCCCTCCTCAACAGAACCTGCTCATCACCGGAGCAGCTGGAGCACACAGGTCATTGCCAGAACATTGTAGAAGTTAGCCCAGGAAAATCCACTGCTGGCCTTTCCTGAACCTGATTACTTTCCCAGCATTTCTTATTCCTTTACACTGGATTAGTTTTGTGGCAATCCTTCAGATAAACCTCTTTTGTCAAAGAGATGCATAATCTGCAAGAAAACCTTTCCATGTGTGAGGCAATAGGGTTCACACCTGCTTGATAAACCACTTGTACCTAATCCTTGATGTGGGGCAATCTGTAAGTTTGAGGCACCTAAATCAATTGGCAATAAAAGTTCCATTCAACCACGTACCTAATCAGGAGATCAAATTCTCCCTGATACATTATTTTATATTTAATATGTATATTGTTATATAAAGGGACACTGCACAGTATATTGATGATCCCCTATGGGATCCCTACTGGGTGATCTTGGTGTTCTCAAATAAATAGTTCCTCTACAAATAACATTTTAGAAATGTCTGTATTACATCTTAATCTCACAATACTTAGTCAGTAACTAATTTCAACTTAATGAGTATTTTATATGGCTCTAGAGAGTTACAGATGTTTTAGTGGACTCTTGACAATGCATTCCAGTGGTGTTTGGAAGGCATGGGTTTGATAAAAAGCAGCATATGAAGGAGTAAGGGTAGTACTTCTGAAACTATCACTGTCATGCAACACTAATAAGCACTGCAAGGCTCTGCCATTAAAAAACTTGAAGTCATATGTGTGATTACAGTCTTGTTAGACTTTGAATACGACTATTATAGTTTCCTCTTTTTTATAATAACAGCTTTTATCAAAATACGAAAAGGATCGTGACTAGTCATTAATATGGACAAGGCTGTAGGGAAGGAAAGAAGGAAGGAAGAGGTCAGAAGGTGATAGTTGAAAAGACAAGTGTGTGTAAATTGTGGCATAAAGTCATCCTGCAGCAACCAGTGTGAGTGGCTCACTGGGCACGGCAGGATGGGAAAGCTGGAGGGTGGACTTCCCCACCTCACACATACCATTCTAGCTCTGATGGGTGGAGCAGCTTGTGTGTGGCCCTGGCACAGACTGTGCTCCAGGCCTGAGGCCTGAGGAGGGGGAAAAGTGGAGGAACTGCACAAGGGGAGGATTTTCGAGTCAGCCCTGATCTGGAATGAACCATCAGAGGAGGAACCTCTGAGAGAACTCACTCTGATGCGGAGAGGACTGCTTTAGGGATTCACATCTGTGAACATGGAATTTGAAAGAAGGAGTGGAATAGGAAGGGCTGATGTTATCTCAGGGGAAAAGCTACGGATTGGTTTTAAGATTTCAGCTAAGCATGAAACATCAGAGAGGGCTGCAAAAACAGCAAAGTGAGACCTGACAGCTCTGTGAGCAACTTTGTTCTGTGATCGTTTGTTTGTACTGTTCTCCCGCTGCTCTTCTCCAAGCAGCTCCAGCAGTGGTACTGCAACAGTGCAATAACCCTGAAAAACAAACCCACTCTATCCTAAACTGGGTTATTCTACAGTCGCTTTTTATGTGAAACTAAAGTTACATATCAAAGAGTGCCAAAAGGAGGGAGGTTCCACGGAGTCATCTCTTTATAAATAAAAAGAATCATTTTTTGGCAAATCTTTGTAGTTAAATTTCAAAGCATTTAGCCAGCAGTGATTTGAGGTTAAAGAGCACAACTGTCATACTTAAGAAAAGAAAGGAACTGGCTTGTTTCCTGAGCATACTGTCTTCAATGCCTCCTTATACTGTGACTTAAGTCTTTTGTTCCAGGTTTAAATGAATACCTTAACATCATAAGCAACCTACACCCTCACTTTCTACTTCTGTAGTTTGCTGCATTCAAGTACACTTTGAAACCTTTCTAAGCTTGCCCACAGAGAGGAGAACAGCATTTTCAAACATCGGTGTTTCTAATATTTACCTGCTTAAGGTGTTCACTGAGAGCAATTCTCAAGTTGCTGTTTCTTCTGTTTAACATCTCACAAGTCATTAGCGTGTAAAAGATGGCAGTGCACATCAGTGGCATGCAGAAATAGAAACCAAACAGCCACCAATCCTTTGCATCTTTGTAAAACTGTGGATAAGATAAAAAAAAAGAGAAGATATTTTCTTATGATTCGATGCAAAATACCACAGAAAGGTCTTGGAAAGCATGACAATTGGTATACTTGTATCTCTCTGTTTGGCGGTCCTGTGGCGTAGTGGAGAGCACTCCGGTCTCCGACTCCCAAGGTTGCTTGTTCCAATCTCAGTACGGGCGGCCCCAGCAGTTAAATGCCTCTCTGCCATCCAATCCCGTCAGATCTCGGATGCCAAGCAGGGTCAGCCCCAGTTAGTACCGGGTGCTGTAGATAGTCCTAAAGAGACTTCACTGTCACCGTCCAAGCTTGCTCGGCCGTGGCAAATGAACCTTAGGACTTAAACGGTGGGGCCAGTTCTGCGCACGCTGTGCCTCACCTAAAAAATCCCCTGCGCAGGCTCGGAGGGCACACGTGGGGTGAGCCCTTCCCAAATCTTCGTTCGCGAAGACTGGCCATTATTATTATCTCTCTGTTTTCTTGCTGTTGGTCTATTTTGAAACAACATCAAAATGGGGATTGTGGCAGTGTAAACATTTACTGTACCTTATGGATAGCCTGCCTGTACCTTTGTTGCAATCTGTCTTGAGTTGGAACTAGTTGTTGTTGGTTGCCCTTTCTGAATATTTACACTCCTTCATGAAAACTGGAAACCAGTTTCATGGAAAAGACATGCCAAAATGTAGACAGTGTCAGTTTGAGATAACGAATCTTACTAAAAGCCTGGCTCAGGAAATGCCGTTTACCTCTACAGCTTCTGTCCTGATTCCAAAAAAGGAAAATTCAAAATGTCTTGTGAGTTTAATCACCTTTTGTTATCAGTGAAAAGGTTGGCAGTTGGTTTGCTTATGTGCTGGGCAGATAGGAGCCACTCCATAAGGGTTTGTCTGATACATGCAAAGCTTAGGATGGGTGGCTTCTGGTGGTACAGTTCTTTTTAACCCTTTGCCTGCCATTCATATCATACCATTTGCCTTTAGTGACAGGACACTGAGGTACTTGGTGGAACAGCAGTATTTTGCTGTGTAATTTTAAGTCTTGGCTGCCATGTCAGCAGTGCTGTAACTCAATGCATTTATGTATTATAGGAAATACTGCATTTGCCCAACCATTTAAAATTACTCTTTTCTGTAGATGCTCATGTTAGCAGACTTCAGAAAATATTGTATCTTGGTTTTTAACTTTTATGCTCAGCCGAAAGTTTGCACTAAAATATGGCATTTTAAATACTTCCTGTCTCTATGTTATTAGTGTAAAAGGGATATGTCATACTCCTTCCCCTATCTTGTTTATTCCTAGTGGATGTGCTCTTGTAACATCACAGTTCCCACACCAAATGTCAAAAGGCTTATGGCTGAGGATTTGATGAATCCTGTTAGAAAAAGTCAAACTTTTGACATCTTGTTTGCAGTTAGAACCAAACTGTACTAAACTTTGAAAGATGAAAAAAATCAATGCAATTGAAACACTAGCATTTAATAATGTTCACTTTAAAATCCACTTTAGTTACATTAGAAAGTTGATTTACCAAGAGAAAGAGCATGCTTTTGATTTTTCTCCCTCGGCCCCAACACAGCTGCATACAGAATTTGCTAACTTAAACTACATTGCTGGTATCTAGGCCACAATCCCACCTCACTTTGGGACACTGCCTTGTGTTGATTAACTTGTTTCCTCCTCCTCATTACCCTCCTCTGTAATTGCACTTTCCTTGGGGGCAGAATTCCCCCCCTGGGAACGGAGCTTCTGCCAGCAGAAAAGCGGAAAACAACACGCCTCGTGTTTGAAGAGTTTGTACTGAGGGCAAATGTAATTACTGCTCCTTCTGCAGAGAAAAGGGTTGCGAATCCATGGAGACAATTATATTTTCCATGGCAAATTCCTCTAAGTCAGACCAGAATCGTGTTGGCTGGGCAGGACAAAATGTGTACCGCGTGAACCCATGCCGTGTTTACAGGGAAAACTTCCTGCCCCATCAGTCTGCCAGGTTTCATGGGCATTGCCTGTCAGTCAGGAGAACACACGGTGAGGTCTGTGGCACAACCCTGATCAATACATCCATTCTGTACGAGGTCCTGGCTTCGGGAAGTTATAAAACCTACTCAAAAATGTCTGTAAATGATTAATTGTGGAATCTGAGTTTCACAAACCTTACATCAAAGCACAAAAATGGGTTGATTTAAGAGAAGTAGACATTCTTTTGTTTGTCTTGAAAGCCCACATGGAACTGGTTTTCTACAGGAAATGTGCATTTTAAACAAGTTTCCTAGTGCACTCAGCCTCTTGGCAATTATGGTCTAGCATGAATCTTTTCAGTATTTCAAGGATAGTTTTAAAATCCCTATTAAAAAACAGAAGTTAATAATAAATCCTTCTCAAAGTTTAGTAACTGTTTATTGTGGTGTTTGTGGTAGTAAATGCTATAGTTAAGGTTAAAATGGTATTCCCATTTTAATCTCATGTTTCTACTTGCTTGCAACACTTTCAAAGACAAAGCTCTCCATTTTGACTGACATATACAACATTTACTCTCAGCTTGCACACAACTGCATAACTGGTTTCCTTGAAAATCCAGCTGGTGGGGGGAGATTTGGCACTTTTCAATTATACTGAGTGAGTAAAATACACTAATTCCTACTAGTAAAACAAACCATGCATTTCCACTTAGCACGTTAAGCCCAGAACAGTAATCATTAAAGTTAGCATTGCTATGGAAGATCTGAACTACAGTGTTTTTGAGATGAGGGAAGAAAAACTATTGTTTTTCTTAGGGAGAGCGGAACTGAAGACTTAAACATTTAATCCAGGTACATTTGTGGAGAAAAATAGCCATCACAAAAAAGGAAATTTGCTGCAGTGTGCATTTCATAAATCACAGTCTTATAACTATAGTATCTACAGTCATATACTCTGTGGAGTTCAGAAACAAAGATATAGTAAGTCCTGGGCAATTCCACTCCATCTTCACCTGCATTAATTATTTCCATTAGGGAATTCTTTTTGTCTTCTCTTGCAATTGTCTCTTGCTCCTTCTGCTGTCTGTGTAACCCTACCAAAGTTGAGTATGTTCCTCTGAAATACCCTTATCATCCACACTTACTGTTTTCTAAAATTCCCAGCTCCTTTTTGCCCTGTCCTTCTCAATTCTAGGCCAAGCCATGTTCTGGTCCAATAAAAGAAGTGCCAGACATTCAAAAAAGAGAAATTTGCACTGTATCATGAAAAATCCTAGTCCAGGAAAAAATATGGAGTTTCTCTCAAGACTTAAGACCTGGCACTATCTGTGTTCTCTGCAACAAATCAGAATTTTTTTTTTAATTACTGGGTGAGTTATGCCTGGCCCTTCTGTGGGTTCACAAAAGAAAAATCAAGATATTTCCTCAGTGTAAGGTGGAAAATCACTATCCCCCTATGCAGTAATCCAATAATTCTGTAGTGACTCCTCCTCTGACTTGCCTTGCACAAGCTGATGTAGGTATTGGCAGCTGCAGGAGCATAAAGGATGAGGGCCGTGAGATGTGCCAAAGCAGCCTGGTGTGTCTCAGGCACTTGTCTTGCTCTTGAGGTGCTGTATCTTAATGACAGCTTACGGTGCACAAGCTACTTAGCTTGGAGGTGTGGGCCTGTCAGCTTTGTAGTCATGATTTCTTGTAAATGAAACAATTATGTTTTATTTGACTTTCTTAGTGCCTATAGTGTGGCCCCACCCTTTTCTTTATGGGCCTGTAAAATGATGACTAATCATGGTAAAACATGTGTTTTGACAGTTACAAGCTCCAAGGAGTTGTACCTGGAAACTCAAAACCTTCCAAGGCTCTGGCTACCCTGATACATCTCTTGATTGTACTTTAAGCAGGACCAAATTGCAAATGTCTGTATTAAGAATCTTCAGTAGTGAAGAAATGAAAATTTTGTAAAGTCCCATTTAGTGTCTCTGGCTTAAAGTAGAGACAAGTCACTGTAAACAAAGGATCCTCATTGCACCAATACACATTAGAATGCATTTTTCACTTTTATGCACTAATAAAACCTATTGTCATCCAGTATCTTTATTCTCTAACCTGTATTCTGTGCATTCCAAAAAGAGAAGAAAGGATGTTACTTACCAACATAAAATTATTTGTAGGCTTGAGCATGCAGGTGACATAACTTTCATCCTTGTATCTGAAAGGTACCACTGCAAACCCAATTGCTTCTGGGATAGCCAGTATGAAGGACAGGAGCCAAATGGAGAAAATCTCAATAGCAGTGATCATTGGGATTCCAATGCCCTGAACACGGCTCCAGGAGGCAACTGCTCTATACCTGAAAGAGACAGACCATATTGTCCAGCCCTCAGTTTCCTTTCTTAAAAGATCACGGTTCGATGTTCCATAGCAAGTAAAATCCTAAAGCTGACTTCTGAGACTCATATTGCTTGGTTGTTCTGTTTACACTGTTCAATGAACTGAGGGGATATTTCTCCTCTACTTGTCTGTCAGCTTTCAAGGAACTTGTAGAAATTTATTAGCTTTGAGATCTCGATCTCTCTGCCAACTCTGGTCCAAAGGTTCAAAACTTCAGAGTACAAACCAGCCCATAAATTAAATTTTCAGTTGCAGATTTAACTGTTGTCTAGAAATAACTGTAGTAAATTAGTTACTTAGCACTTCCAACAATTTAGAAAAGACAATGCTATCTAAAAATTATGCAAAGGACCAATATTTTAGATCTTGTAATAATCTGAAATTCAAACTAGAGATCTTTCTGTCATTGGAGATGTAAGAGTTTCTAAACTGCTTATGTTACTTCCCTAAAGTAATAGCACCTTCCTACTTGGAATTACAATGCTACATGGATATATCATGGCATCCACTGATGATACAGTCTTTTTCAGTTGAGGAGAAAAAAACTCAAGAAAGGTTATTCAGCTGCTTAAAAAAATGTCAGAATAAGAAGTCGCCGAAGCAGATTATCATAGAATCATAGAATAGATTGTGTTGGAAAAGACCTCCGAGATCATCAAGTCCAACCCTTGGTCCAACTCCAGCCCCTTTACCAGATCATGGCACTCAGTGCCACATCCAATCTGCGTTTAAAAATCTCCAAGGATGGTGAATCCACCCCCTCTCTAGGCAGCCCATTCCAATGCCTGATTACTCCCTCTGGAAAGAATTTTTTTCTGCTCTCCAACTTCAATTTCCCCTGGCAGAGCTTGAGCCCGTGCCCCCTTGTCCTATTGCTGAGTGCCTGGGAGAAGAGACCAACCCCCACCTGGCTACAACTTCCCTTCAGGTAGTTCTGGACAGTGCTGAGGTCACCTCTGAGCCTCCTCTTCTCCAGGCTAAACAACCCCAGCTCCCTCAGCCTCTCCCCATAGGACTTGTGCTCCAGTCCCTTCACCAGCCTTGTTGCTCTTCTCTGGCCCCGCTCCAGCCCCTCAATATGTTTCCTGAACTGAGGGGCCCAGAACTGAACACAACACTCAAGGTGTGGCCTCACCAACGCAGAGTACAGGGGAAGGATCACTGCCCTGGGCCTGCTGGCCATGCTATTTTTGATCCAGGCCAGGATCCCATTGGCCTTCTTGGCCACCTGGGCACACTCTTGGCTCATGTTGAGCTTCCTGTCAATTAGTCCCCCCAGGTCCCTTTCTGCCTGGCTGCTCTCCAGCCACTCTGTGCCCAGCCTGTAGCACTGCATGGGGTTGTTGTGGCCAAAGTGCAGGACCCAGCACTTGGCCTTATTGAACTTCATTCCATTGCAATCAGCCCATCTCTTATAAATTGTAAGGAGCTGTGTCATTTTACTGTCCTGCCTGGCAAGTATTGTTTTCTTCCTCAGATGAGCCCTCATTTTCTGCCCCTTTCAGTCCTGGCAGATACTTTGGGATATGTGCAGCTGCTGCCTCTGTTCTTTCCAACACTTTCCAAGGCATGAGCCAAGGTTAAACTATACAGAGAAAGGCAAATGGGGGGGGTGATTTTAGTTGGTGACAGCAACTAAGTGCAGAACAAAAGGGCACCAGCAGGCACAAGGAGGGTGAAAGGTGTGGGGAAAGAGATGCCCTCGACAATCCAGGAGGACACAACTTGTATGTGTTTAGGCTCTAAGTCCCTCATGAAAACCTCAGAAAGTCTTGTTATAGAACATCACTGGGAGGTGGCAGAGCCTGGTGTGCCATCCTTCTTGCAGTAAACACACTAGAAACCTTTGCTTTGATATCTACAGCAATACCATGTGCAGCTGTCACAGGTGTACTGCAGAGAGGTTCTCACTACATCATCTAAACAGAAATGTGTGTATAAACACTTTGAACATCCTAAAGCAAACTATAATTTGGACTTGCAGATTAAAAATAAAAATATCATCTAAAGGCATCCTTATCATCTTCAAAGAATATGAAAAAGGAGGAAGGCAATGGTTCATTCATGGGGAGAAGGTCTCTGAGATGAGAATTCTGAGATCATACAAACAAATAAAACTATGCTGTGGGAATTAAGTAAGTAATGTCCTGTGTCATATCTTCTCACAAATATTCATATTAAAATCCAAATTGAATTTTAAATAATTAGTCATTCTATCGTATTTCATTTTGCCAAATATCAAATTTAGGCTTTGATGACTAAATGGAGTATTCATAAAAACTTAATCATTCCCACAAATACTCAAATATTGGTGAACTTTGGATATTTAACAATCAGTTCAAAGTTTACTTTCTACAGACTGGCAACATTACAACTGGTCCTTCACAAGGTGCTATCCCATCCTTCACCGACTGATGCTCTTACAATGGAGGGATCTGTACACTGTATATATTTTTCAGGTAGCAAATGTAAAGTTTGTGTGGTGCTACCTCTGTAACTGTGTAAGTGACAACAAATGGGTTCCAAATTGTGAATCCAATTATTTCCTTTCTTGCATTTTCAAACCTGTTCCTTTTGGGTTACATCTGTTTTGCACATGAGGAGGTCAGTATGCACAGCAGTGAGGATTTGGGTCCTGTATGTATTTTATTAGAAAACTTTTCTTCAGTTCAGAATTCAAATAACTATCAGATAAGGAATTATTGGCTGAATAATATTATTAATGGTTTCAGCTAACATGTCAGAAACTCAGTAATTAAATCATTATTTGCTGAATGCATATTAACCTGCAATTACTTGGTTTCTTTACTCACTGCTGTAAGAATGATTTGAAAAATAGTGGTAGTATAACTTTTCAGGTGGGTGTTCTGTGAGTTATGTAATATGTGGGATCTTCATCTAGCCGCAAACCTCCCATAATTAAGAGTGAGAAAATACTGCAGGGTTTATTTCCCTCATACTTAGAAATTATAGGATATCTGCCAGGGAACTGATATAAATTACATTCATAGCGTATTTCATTTAATTCCTCATTCTAAATTCTGTGTGTAATTTGTTTAATTTCTCCTTTTTTTTCTATTTATTTTCCTCTTGTCTCCAACCTTGTCTAAAATATTCACTTTTTCCCCAGGTCACTTCCTTCTCTCTTTTTAATGTTGTAGCTCCTTTTCTCTCTCCCCTTTCCATTTTCAGCTGCTCATGCATGTGCTGTCAACTTTAGTGTATTATGTCCTTCAGCTGCACTCTCTTCTCTATGTTCTTCTTCTTTCTCTTCACCTATTCTTAGCTATTTATTCCAACTTGGTTTTCCAAGACTCTGTGGTCCCTCCTGCTAATTAAATTTAGAGATGCATGGTATTACATCATAAAGTATACATACATAAAATTAACTATTTTGCACTCCTACCTAGCTATAATTTCCTTAAAGCATTCCTTTCAGAAGGACATCTTGTCTGGATCTGAGAACATCAGTAGGTACATTTGTTTCTTTGTTCCTTTTAACTGCATTAGAAAATCAGAATCATAGAATCGATTGGGTTGGAAAAGACCTCCCAGATCATCAAGTCCAACACTTGGTCCAACTCCAGTCCATTTACCAGATCATGGCACTCAGTGCCACGGCCAATCTCAGTTTAAAAATCTCCAGAGATGGTGAATCCACCAGGTGGTGTTCAAATGGCTCACTAGGAGAACATGTTTCTGTTCTGCAAGTATCATCGGCCCTTTGTAAGAGTGAAAAGCCATGTGGGAAAGGTAAGAGAGTAGATAAGGAGGTAAGAAGCAGTCACTGGCAAGATTAATGTCAGAACAGTTCCTAAATGGCACTGCTTTTCCTGGTACCAAACTGTTCCACTTCATTGTAAGAGGTCACAGCTGTTCTTCATTTTAAAGGTAGCCAGTAGTGAGTTCAATAAAGCTCATACAGTTTTGTTTTAGTGGTAAAATCTTCACTTATCACATAAAGTCACTGGTCCAGAGGAAAGTCTCTACCCTGGGATTACTGTTCTATGGAATTAGCTATGCAGAGGAGACAAGAAGAGATACATATCTTCGCTCTTCTTAAACCTATTTCTTCACCAAAATCATTATGCCCACGATAAAAGCAAGAGTAAAAGCTCAGGAAGGGAAATATCCTTCCTCTCAGTCACAGTCAGGCACTGTTTAGAAAAGCAGTCACATGTTGTCAGCATCATGACCTGGAGTTTAAAAATGCCTGAGAGGCATCTGAAGCAAATGTGAGCTTCCTCTAAGGGTGGTTAAAAAAAAAGCCTCTTAGAAACCTCTCCATGTGTGAGTGGCCATTGTTCCCCCTGGGCACACTCACTTAAACCTTTATGCCCTGTCAGGCCAAGTCAGTTTGTGCGAAGGACAGTGGTAACAGTGGAGTTTCACACTAGGATGTAGTTAGCACAGAGAATTGTCCTTGTAGGAAAAAAGATAATCCTGAACTATATTAAGGCTGCAGTCTGCAAAGAGGGGCAGAGAGTCAACAATTATCGAAGCTATGGAGCTCTGAATTCGTTGTCCCAATTTACTCCATCTTTTTCTATGTTGTAGAATGCAATTCCATTTATAGACACCCAAAATAATTATAAATGAGATAATTTTCAGGAGCTTTTTAAGGCAGAAATTAAATTGCCTGTAGACCAGAAGCAGTCCAGCTGTGACAGCACACTATTGCATATTTATTCATTTTCCATTCTAGAAAGCAACCATTTGCTAATGTGGAATCTTGTACTAATGTGACTATGCCACTTCCAGTGCCCAGCCTGACTCACTGAAGGTGCTCTCAGATTTCATGGTGATTTAACCCAGATTCAGTTCATGTTAGCCAGTATCAGAATCTGGCTGTATACATCTGTTTTCTAACACACATCCTCTGCAACCATTTACTACAGTAGCACCAGATGATAAAGAATATGTCCTTGGCAAAGCATGTTAAGCAAGAGGAGGAAGTGAAACTGTCTGATTCCATACAAGACTTTATAATCAAATGGAAACAACATTTTCTTTTTTTGAGGATTAGCAAATCAGTCCTTGTAAAAAAATATATGTATTCACATACAAAGAGGTAGCTTGAGCTGAGTTACTTCCAATTGACAACAACATACATAACAGAACTTCATGTGGTGAAACTGCACTTGTCAGAATTTACCTAACAGCCTGTCCTTTTCCTGTGCCTGATCCATGATTAATTCCTTGGAGTGGTCTAAGGGATTTTATTTTATGCTGGGTAGATATTGTTTGAGAAATAGAATTCTTTTTATATATAATAGAATTCTTTCAGGTATGGATGCTCCTCAGTGACTCATCCACTGATAACCTTGTACATTAATTTTTCTCTAAAACCAAACCAAGATTAATTTTAAAGTTTCTTTTAACTTTGCATCACTGTACTAATACACATAGTGTGTTTTATTTAACAGTATTTTGTGTATCAGAGTTATGGATATTTTGGAATAGAACACCATCAAGTAAACTCAAGGCCAATAAAAATAACTTTACAGAAGTCAAGTGTTCATCTGCTATTTCATTAGATGCATGAAGAAAAAATAGCAGAGGCATTAATTTTCAAACTATCAATGTCAAACTGTTAAAGCAAGTTTCCAACATGTTTTTAAGTACAACTCAATTAGTTATAAAAGTTATCAAAATAAACCCTGTAATTGTGCTCCACTGGCAGTGAGTTGAAAAAATAATTTTTAAGACTAAAGATTATGATCTTACTCAAATACAAAACAAACATGAGGTCATATGAAAGAAAGAAGTCTGAATACTGAGTCAAATCTCAATAAATTTTTGTCTGGTAAAGGATGTTGAATTAAAGCTTTACTAGAGCTTTTAAATACCCTTAAAAAAACATGCAAAGTTTATTACTCTAATGAATTAATATTATACTTTGAGCCACAGATGAGGGTTGTTATAACTAGGGTAACAAAACCCAGAATCTAAGTTGCATGTGTGCTGTAATCTGCCTTTGAGAAGACCATACTGAGTGCTCCCAGTTTTAAGAAAACTGCAGGGGCAAGAACAGTATCAAAAGAGTCAAACATACTGTACCTGTCCACACTAAGGGCACAGAGGTTAAGGACTGTGATTCCCACTGATGCTTTCTGGATAAAGGGAAGGAATTTGCAAAGAAACTGTCCAAATTCTGTATCTCCAAAAGGCCACTTCTGAGCAAGGAGCTAAAGAGAAGATAGAAAATAATCAGTATATTTAAACAGTAACCTAGCAAGTATGTCACAATTGTAGTTACTTCTTGTCTTAGACACAGCAATTGTAACCTTGAATTCTCCATCCCTTAAGCAAATCTTTAGTACCAAATGAATGTGGGAAGTAACAGCTACTATAGAAGCACAGAGGGTGAAAGTTTAAACTTAAGTATTGACCTTGTTGTAATAGTAACTTGCATTGTTAGAAGATTTTTTTTTATATAATTGTGCATCAGCCACCAGCAGTGAATGATGAAAGTCTAACCCAACCCTGTCATACATGGTTGCAATTACCATGTCCCAGAACCAAGCAGTCAAAACACGGCCCAGAGTTCATAATGAAATACCTCAGAGCCAAATTCTGATGCTGCACACAAGGAGATTCTTTTCATTGTAAATGCACCACTGTGTAACTCATGACAATATTCACTGCCAGATTCTCCTGTGTGTGAAGAAAATATTGTGCATACCTAATCTGTTCCATATTATGTTTTAAAGGACTAGCACCGTGCCTGCATGTGGGCTGTACGTCAAGGCCAACACAAAAGCATCCACTGGAAAAATGTGTGTGAGTCCTGGGTTTTAGATTAGTATTTCCAAGGAGGCATTTACATAACAAATATGAATACAGTGGTCCATGTGGATAGTTGTGAAGAATTAGCGTATAAATAGTAATATTTCCAGCTAGGGCTGTTAAAGGTTTGGACATGTCTTTGAAGAAAGCTTTGATAGCAAGTAGGTATGCAAAATACAGGATACAAAATTATTCAGGATAGTCAAATCTGCAACTGGCTGCATAGTCACAGATCTCCCTTTACTGGTGCTGACAGTAAATTGGCAGATTACATTCAATGTAAGTCTAATAAATGAAAAATTCTCGAGTCCATACAAAGTACTGAGCCCTAATTTAGCTATTTCCACTCATGCAAGGGTTGTTTCAGCCAACATGAAGAGTTCTTTTGAAAAACAAAGTCATTGAACCTTCTCAGTCTTACTCTACCAATTTTTTCATCTTCCCTAAGTCTCTGCTACTGAGCCTTTCTCAGGAGTAGGATACTGGATAAAAGGTCAGATGAATTCTTTGTGTGATATATCAACTTCTATTAAAACTGTTGTGAAGAGAAAGCATTAGATTTGAAATTAAAATATCAAATGTTTGAGCCAGATACAGAACTTTGACGACATCAAAGTTGGACACACCAACCTTTCATCAACATCCTAGTGGGTGTTGTATCCCCTGTAAAACCAGGGAGTACATTTTTAATGGTAGCAATAAAGAATAATTGGCTTACTGGATAATTAACTATTTATACTGTGCAGTCATTGGATTTGCATTAAGGCTTAGTGAACGAAGGGTAGAACACAGAATATTTTGATGGTACTCTCCAAATCTGAAGATTTTTTTTGCTCCAGAGGAAGACAGCAAATGCTACACTATGAAGTAACAATTATAAGCCAAACCCAAGCTTATCCAAAGCTTTTAAAACCTAATTTTGCTGAATTATTGAAGACTGTTAGGTCCAGACCTGGGACTCTTTGTGGAATTAGAATTGATTTAAGCTCCACAACAGTTTTATTTTCAAGTGAATCAGATGGAGATAAACTGGTGGCACAACAAGCATTCCAGTAAATACAGTTTGTGCAATGTCCCACAGTCTTGCTGTCCCTGGGCAAGAGTGGAAAATGGAAAAGGGAGAACAAGGAACGATACTTGCATCTGCACAAGTGTGCTGGAGGGGTGGTGCCTTCACATGCTGCATGCAAAAATCATATTGTGTTCTTTCATTGACAAACACAGCCTGTGAATCATATTTTTAATATTTTTATGGTTGAAACCAAACAAATATTATCCTGTTTGGAATATGATAAAGTCAAATTTGTTGTTTTCAGAGTTCACTTTCTTGCAGATCTGTTCTGCCAGGCCCTCTTCATGTTTTGAGGGTTATCTTTGCAACCACAAGGACTAGAAAGTTTTTTTTTCAGTAGAAGCTTAGGCTGTGGAACACACTCATATAGTAAAAGTGAGTGGATTCTTTCTGCAGAATTAGAAAAATGAATTTTGGTTGTAGCTCAGGATTGCAAAATTCAAAGTAAACATTTTATCTATTTAAATTAGTGTTAAATTGAAACATACTAACAAACACTAACTTTAGAAATATAAATATTAACTATGGGAAGTTCAAATTCTTGTCTGTCTTAGTTAAAGTAGGAGTTACCTTTCTGGTTTTTTCATAGCACGAGTTTTCTAGTGCCCTTTGCTGTAGAGTACAGGATGTTTATCACAGAATCAGATTTATCTACTCCCTGTATCTTGAGTGGTAGAATATTATACAAACATGGTTCCATTTGCTCTTTTCCTGTTACTCTGTGTTGCTGTGTGTTTTCTGGCATATTGAGAGCTCTTGCCTTCTTCAAGCAGAGCTGAGTATGTTATTTACCATCAAGAGCACAGCAGAGAAACTGCAAGCACCTTTGCAGTGGGATTCCAGTTTAGGACAATCATATTTGATGAAAGCAAATCCCTGTTTTGCCGAAAGGTCAAGGAATGGATCGCTAGGATTGATGATCTGACTGTAGTCAGTACTTTCAGTAACAAAGGTCATAAGTTTATGTCTGCAATCTGTTGATTATTTCCCCTGATTTTATCTGTATTTATAGACTGAATGCTTTAGTTATAGACTGAATGAAATACATTGAAAGCTCCAGCAGAATTATTTTCTAGGTTGGTTTGTAATAGTATAGACATATTTTCTAGAACTCTCATAGGAGGCTTTAGTTTTATGTCAGGGCTGCAGCAAAAAAAGTGTTGAATAAAGAAGGGATGATCAGAACCCATGTCATTCTACCAATTGTAGTAATGTGGAATTTCATGTTTGGATAAAATCAGACTAATTCTCAGGCACCACTGAGTGAAAGCTGAATTATAAATGGCACTACCAGGGTAAAGCAGCTCTAGCAGCCTTCTGTCAGTCCCCTGTGCCAATCAGAGCCCCAAAAGTCATTTATCATTACAGATCCCACTGTAAAAGGCACCTGAAAGTATCCACCTGTTCATTTTGGTGCACTGACTGTGGCTGTAGCTTGTGCCCAGCAACAGAAATGAACAAGCATTTTGTAGTGACTAGGAAACTCTGGTACTACAAGGCAAATATCAGCTTCAAAAAGAAAAGTGTTGTACTTAAAAAAGGTTCACTAACTCATTACTTATCACAGGAATCTTTACCATGATTCCAGCATGTACTCTTCTTCCCCACACCCTAGGAAGCTCTCCTTTTTTGAGATTAAAAGCGTTTTATTCCTTTTGTTTCTTACACTTTCCACTAATTGAAGTAATATCAGTACCAAATCATTAGACATTCTTTTCAAGTTGATTTTAATCAAAATGCCTGGGATCAGAATTAAGTTTTTTCATAAGATTCACTTTGCAATCGTTTCTGTGGGTGTACTCCATTATCACTCCACATCAGCTATGCATTCATTACTTCCTCTTGGATCAGGTGCCAGTTTTGTCTTCTGTAGATCTTTTTAGTCAGCAAATCTGATCCTGTCTTTGGTTTTACTAATTTTTACATCGAAACAAGTCCAGTGCCCTCTGTTCTGCCCTGACATGGTACAGAAACTTCAGAAGGAAATAACACATGTATTTTATATTAAAAAATGGGCCCAGGAATTTAATTGCATTAGTCCTGATTTACTTAGGTGAAATATAAGAACTGGAACTACTGGCTTTGCTCTTCAAGTGCTTTTGCATATTTTAATATCCAAACAAAATGAGTATAAAATGTTAGCAAATTACATTTTCTCTTGAGACACTAGGATGGGAGAAATCAGATTATCCCAACTCATATCCTGGTTATCTCTGAGCTCATCAAATGGATTGTGCTTTTGCAAACCCACTTACAAAATCTCTGGGGTTTCAAAACAAGACATGAGGCAAAGGAAATGCGCTCTTTCCCTTGTGCAGTTTGCAACTTAGAAGGATTTCATCCCGTGATGCAATTCCTGAGAAAAGAGCGTAGTCAACATGTATTTTTTCCACTGAAAGCAGAAACCAAGTTTTCAAGGTTCTACTGTTGATCCTAAAAAGCTCAGCAAAGTGCCCAGATGGCCACAGCTTCCTTGAGCATCCCCCTTCTCTGCTGCTTTGTAAGGCCTCTCTGCCCTGACGCTGCGGTTTGAAGCAAGCAAGACAGCAGCACTGAGAACATTCCTTTGCAATGATTTTTAAATGTCACTCAGTTGGTTTTACTGTACTGCTGCTGCTGTTTTCTAACCCCCATCAATATGGTAGCTGATGTACAAAACATGAAGCCCCACTGTGCATCCCGAGCAATTTATATATAATCTAAAAGAGAATGTTGCAACCCCAAGAAGAACAAGAACATTCACTAGAAACTGCTCACATGCACCCACAGTGTTTGTCTAAGACTAGGCTGATCCTGTGTGTTCACAGGTAGATGGTGACACTGGAGCTCAGCCCAAAATAGATGGACTGGGTTAGGTGCTAGATACAAACCAGCTCCAAGCTGCTCTACTAAAACTGCTTTGGTTCAACAAGCGCATGCCGGGAGGTCCTCTCTCTCTGCCACATGTATTGAGGATAAAAACAAAGCTTTCAAACCTGCTCTGCTCTCATCATAGTGCTCTAGAGTCTTCCTCTTCCCATATCTTCTTGGGACCATTGTTGTGATCTGCTTCCCAGAAACCCAGCCCATTCCATACAGGTAGTACTTGCCCCTCATGCCACCTCTATGCAGGATAATTTTCTGACTTTCATGGCATTCATAGACAACTCTGGCACAACACTGGCAGTCAGTTTCTGCGCTGTCTTCAGCAGGACAAGTAGAAATAACTTCTTTATTCTGTGACTTAAGTTACAGTTGTGCAGTAATGGAGAAGGGGACCAAAGGAGGCTGCATAGATAAGATCATAGAATCGATTGGGTTGGAAAAGACCTCCGAGATCATCAAGTCCAACCCCTGGTCCAACTCCAGTCCATTTACCAGATCATGGCACTCAGTGCCACG
>VWZD01013483.1:964988-981350 GCA_013396695.1 Sakesphorus luctuosus | reverse complement strand
CAGGCCAGGATCCCATTGGCCTTCTTGGCCACCTGGGCACACTGTTGGCTCATGTTGAGCTTCCTGTCAATTAGTCCCCCCAGGTCCCTTTGTGCCTGGCTGCTCTCCAGCCACTCTGTGCCCAGCCTGTAGCTCTGCATGGGGTTGTTGTGCCTAAAGTGCAGGACCCAGGATCTAGTTGTATAAGTGACCAGCATCTCCTAACTGGGGAGTAGGAATTACAAATCTGCTCTGGTCTGGGGTGATTTTCTTTCCTTGCCACATAGCCTGGAATGAAAAACAAGAGACATTCCTCTGGTTTTGTTACCTCAGCACATTTGGGGTTTGTTGGGTTTTTTTGCTTTTTTTTTTTTTAAGTCTAGTTTCCTCTAGCTATCTTGATAAAACTCTGTCTTAAATTGTGTTGTACAGTTATATATGCCCTTGTCTGCTTAAGGCATGGACCAAACATGGTCCCTGGTGTTTTGGGTGAATCCAGCTGAAGTGTGACTGACCACAGACGTGTTTAATGTCTACACCACCGCACTGACCACATTACATGACAAAAGCTGATGATTCTGACTGAAGTGTCTCTCCTATCCCTGATATGTAAGACTGCTTAGAGTAGGAATAAGGATATATTGAATCTTCTGCTGTGGTATTTTAATTGTGGTGACTCAAACAGGACCTTGCTGTCCTCATGAAACATCATAGGACAAGAATTCACTGCGTGTTCTCAAGCCTTTCCCTTCTTCCTAGAACCATATTTCCCGGAGAAAACTACATTGCTGGACAATCCTCATCCATTTCTCGCTGAAATGAAAAACCTCAAATTTTGGAAGGACAGTGACTAGAAGAAAACAAAGAGTAGAGGAAAACAAAGAAAAAGGCAAGCCTTTCTAATGCAGGGCATGAGACCAATATTGAGGATGTCATGGTGAGATGATAGTTCAAGCTTCTTCCAACTTTGGTATCATTTGTTTATTTCCTTATTCTTAGAGTCACAATCCTGCCATGGTAGGGAGAGCACACTGCATCTCCTCAACTCTTCTATGCAGGAAATACATTCCTGATTTTGCTACAACCATGGACTGTCTTTTTTTTTTTTTTCACTTTGGGTGGATAAAAGACTGACTAGTTTTGGTGGGCGTTTTTTTGTTTGGGGTTGTTTTTTTTTTGTTTTGTTTTGTTTTTTTCTGGAAGGAAGAAAGGTTATGTGGGGATGCATGAGAACCATCAAAGACATTTTTTTACTCTGAATTGCCCTATCACAGCTTTTTCTGCTATTTTGCTTATCTTAGCCCAGCTGAATAAAGGTGGAGGTAGCAAAGGGTCTCATGATATTTACTGAATGCCTACAGTCTTTTGCTCCTGCTTAGGCAGCTGTGGAAGGGCATGTATAGTTCTTACTCAAAAATAAAATAAAAAAAAGATCATACTTCAAGAGATCCTGAAAAGTAAGAAAACAAATGCCCTTCAACAAATGCCAGTTGAAACACCCTGTTTCAACTAACTGGTTAAAAAACAAATCCTAAGTTTTATGTTTGTGTTAAAATCTTTATATTTATTACAAAAATCTACTTAGGTAAAGTATTCCTAACAAATCTAGACATCTTCCCTGTGGTATTTTTGCTGTTTACAAAGTAGGATTAGTTTGGATTTTGTTGTTCAGTGGTGCTGGCTATCTTCCCACCCTTTTAGGTAAATGTTTCTCAAGCTGTGCTGCTCTTCTTCATGGAAATGAGCTGCAAGGTGTGCTTCTGTGCATGGTCCTTTGTTAAAAGGAATTTTTTTCAGTCCCTGGGCATAATATTGCTTTTGTTATTCTTCCAGCTCTGGTGTCTTTTGTGTGTTGCTAAAGAGACTGACAGGACTGTTAAGAAGTTACTGCAGATCTGGTAAACCCTGGATATGCACAATCAAAACAATTCCTTGTTAGCTGTAGAGTTCAGCTGATTGAAAAATAAAGAGAGCAAACATACTAAATTATTCTCTTAAACCTGGAGTCTCTAAGAACTGTACAGTATTACAAATCCACAGAGCAGCAAGGCAGGCACGAGATGTGAAATCAAAGATGAGAGAGGAGCTGCCCGTGCATTGAAAGGATCATATATCCCACACCTCAAAGTACAACCATTACTTAAAGGCAGAGTCTATCTTGAAAAAAAAGACCTAGAATATAAAATCTCTACGTTAACTCCTGTCTTGGTATGTACATCAAACATAGGGCATGCTTGGAGCAGGTTACATGGATTTCTGCATCACACTGAAACAATGATGCATGTTTTGTTTGAATCACTGATAAGGATCCATTGAAAGCCAGAATGTCATTAAGCTGAGGCCTCAGAGTTTGCTCCTGGTGTCAGTATTTCATTGAGAAATACACATGGCATGTATGACAGACTTTGTTCTTCAAGAAGGGTTTGTTTTCTAAGTGCACTTAACTTTATGTGTGCTGTGGGCTTGGCTTTGTACTCCTGTGGCACAAAACTGTAACTGCTACAGATGCCACTTGCTTTGTCAGCTACAAGATCAGTGCCAATGTGTTTAATTATCCTTGTTAAGGTATAATATTAACTCTGTTGGTAAAGATATTCAGATATGCCAAGCAGTTTGTGGTTTAGAAGGGATTGATCTAAAAGTTATGCCTGTGCTCTGATGCTGAAAAATGTCTGTGATCAGAAATGCCTCACCTAAGTCTTCCTTGACTGAAGAGAAAATTCCTGAAGATGTTTGCTTACTGCCAGCCACCTTCTATATTTGGATTCATGTTCTAGGTGGACTACTCAGATATAAACGCTGTTGCAACTAAGGTAAGTATGAATTTATCAACAAAAAATGCCCTAGTTTATTAAGGAAAACATTATGTTCTTGAGCTGTCTGAGCAGTGAACACTTACTTTGTTTTCCTGGGTAGATGTCTTTCACTTTATACAAGGAAAATGTTCTTATTGACCTTTAAGGAAACAGGGTAAAAGCTGGCTAATATGCTTCATCTACTTTAGAAATGTTTAAGGAGTTAAGCATATTGTGATCTAAGGCAATTTAATTTATGTCAATCTTATGTAGGTTAATTTTCAATAAATAGAACTCATTTAAACATTTTTCTCTAAAGTGCATAGAACTGGAAGAAGAGACATCTCAGGACTTCCCAGTAACAGTTACAACTGAATTTTGCCATTCTAAAGGTGAGATCTAGAGTGTTTCAAGCTCCATGAGCTCAGGAAAGAGCTCTGGACAGCATTTTCTGTGGGGAGTACCTGTTGTTACCACTGTTGCTCTGCTAAACTTTAGCCTGTAACAGCAGCAACAGCCATAAGACCTTCCAGATCTAAGTGCAGCCAAGGCAGTGGTGGTGCTATGGATATTCTGCAGCTACAGCAGGATAAAATATAAAAATTATAGTTTCTGCTCTTCTTTAGCCTGGAAAGAAATCATTCTTACTGATTTGGAGCTATAGGCTTTGACATCTCAAATGTCTGAGATAGGTATGTTTTGGGTAGAGAGGAAACTGTTTGGGTCCAGGTGCTATAAAAATGTAATTGAAAATTAAATTGTCTTAGTTTGGTCTATTAAGGCTGGATTTATAACTGGCCCCCTTCTGTAAAACTCAATTTATTTAATTTTTTAATATTGATTTGATATTACAAGTGGATATACTAGTGGTAATTAAGTGTAATGGGTGATTAATACATCCAGAATATCTCAAAAGCAGACTAGTGAATATTAGTAACATCTCAATCCATTTAACAAATTGCTAGGGGGAATCTACTATATAATTACAGTAATTGGAGAAAGGAAGGAGGAATTTCTGAGCCTGCTGTACTGTGAAGAAAGGATAAAAATGTCAGACTCCCGTGCCCACATCTTTAGTTGACATAAATGACATAATTACTTTTTTCCCAGCATCATATCTTTGTTAATTGTGTAAAGCCGTAGTAGAATGATGGACTTAATTCTCCTGGGACCTTACATTGTTAATTACTCTTAACTTATAACTGCTTCTTTCTAAGGATTTGGGAAATGGGTTTGAGCATCAGTAACATCACCTACCTCTCTTTTGAAAGTAGTTTTGAAGTAGTTAAGGCCACCACTGTGTTTCAGGAAAGTGATTATATCTATTTCTGAGATTCAACTATAATTATACAGTATTATATATTTTGTTCTATACAATGCGGCCACCTTAATACTGTGTTATTTTTTATTTTAATATAAAGCTGAATGCTTGTTTACTCTACTTCTGATTTCAGAGCAGTTTTGTCCTCCTAAAGATGAAGATCTGACCTGAAAGGTATTAAGTGTCTGACACCACTTGTTTATATATTATGCTAATACATGGTTCAACATAAGGCTGACTCTGAAGCTAAAAGAATCTTTAAATTAAAGTTCTGAACCAAGTTTATAAAATACTTTAAAATTTAAACATTAAAACAAAAATAGAAACACTTTCTTTTTTTTTCCTTAAAAGACTGTCACTCCTTTTTTCCTGTTGGGATATTTCCACCCTTTGTACTGGCACTCAACAAGAGGAGCTAAAAAGGGACACAAATTTTAGGATCCCTACTGATACAAACAGAAATGACGTTTAACAAACTTTAAAATCAACTCCTAATGTAAGCAGGCACATTACTGAGTGGTTCATATAGAAAATAGATATACATAATAATTACATTTCTTACCAGTAGTACCACAGCTCCCTTGTAAATGCTCTAAATGCTTCCCTGTATCAGAATGCATGCAGCTAACCTTAGACAGCAAGGTGGGTTTATACGCTAATTTTAAAGTCATTTATTTTGAAGGTTCAAGCACACAAAAAAAACCCTGAATGCTAGAATCATGCTTTAAATGTGATTTTTAGTTCTGCCTTCTTATATATGGAAATTGGCAGACTGATGTCAAGGGGCTGCAGTTTCGTTCACAGCTTTTATTTATCAAACACATCTCTGCAGCACAGAAATAAATTTTCATATAGATTAAGAAAATTTCTATATTTCATATAGATTAAGAAAATTTCATTTGTACAAAGCTGTTCAGGACCACAGTTCAGCTCATCATGTAATTTACAGCAAAGCAAGTGAACCTGTGGAATGCCAGAGAAGTGCCAGAAAATTAATAGAAAAAAATGTATTGCAAAATAATAAAGGGAATATAAAAATATTGTTTGTTACTTTTAACTAAGCTTCTAAAGAATTTTCAGAAGACCACCAAAAAGCAACTCTGAAAGACAAAATTCATTCCAGATTTCCATTCCTCTTTATGAAAAAAGCAGCAGAGCTCTTGAGAGGTTAGAAGAAAATGGGCAATAAAAATACTTTTTCCTTCCCAAACTCAGCTCTGACAAGAACTCATGCCATTTTTCCTTAACATTTACTATCAGATACAGCATGAGAAGTAAGAATACTGCCTTAGCAATTATCCTTAAGCTCTAAGGATAATTCACCAGGGAGGAGACTGTATTGCAGCATGGGAGGTACTGCCATGGAGTCATAGAATCATAGACCAGTTTGGGTGGGAAGACACTTTAAAGTTCATCCAGTCTCACCCCCTGCCATGGGCAGGGACACCTCCCATTAGGCCAGGCTGATCAAAGCCCCATCCAGCCTGGCCTTGAGTAGGCAACAAGTCCAGGGAAGAACCCCAATCCCATGTCCCTTTAAGTATTCACACAGCTATGGAGGATACAGAGGCTGATCTTTCTTAACAATGTGTTAATCCAAAATCCTCTACAGATCTCTGCTATCTCATCAACAAGTTATGATAATTTAATTTTCCAGGTGGAACACTGAAAAGTGTAAACTTGCATTTCCATTAACTCACATAGATTATTAGTTACAGTCATTATCCTCATTTCAAATTCCTATTAAAACCAGACAAACTTAAAAGACATCTCTTATTTATACTACTGGAAGCCCAGAACCAGGTGCTGCATTTTACCATAGATAATATACCTCTGTACAAATGTAATATATGGACATATAGATATTTTTAATCCATTAATTAATTCAAAATTTATGATCTTATGAATGCCTGTGTTATAATGAGGTTATTACATCAATAGTTATGCACATGCCAAATGCATATTTTCAAATCACTGTTTCTTAAATTTTAAAATCCAAACACAGGACACTAGTTATAATAGAATTATGCATTAAAATGTTTCATTTAAAGCCCATGTAAGTAGAAGATAAGTCTTTAGAATCTTTAAGGGCCAGAACTGTGAAGAACATTTTTTAAAATTGTAATACTCGGTGTTTTATTTACTATGTAAATATGGACCTTATGTTTTTGCTGAGAAAGGAAAGATAAAGTCTGATATCCTATCAGCTATGCACCTGTGTACAATCCACAAACAGACAGACACAAGCATACAAAATTCATTGATAATTTTCTAAGATAAGTTAACATCGGTGAGATATTATATTAAAAAAGGGCTTAGTTCTGCTTGTCCTGGCTTGAATTATAATAGCAAACAAATACTGCATCAGAAAAAGCACTTCTTTGTGGCTTTGTTTAATTAAAATGGAAAATCAAAAGACTTGGACAGGATAAATTTATACCAGATAAAAGAATTGCTGAGGAGGCTTTTTATACATTGGCAAACCCAGCTGAAATTTAATATTTCAAAAATGATCAGTGATATAATTGATTTTACTAACTCTAGAATAATTCTGAGAATCTACTATTAATGAATATTAAGTGTAAAACTTAAGGCTGACATAAACTCTCTGCAAAGACATAACATGAAGCCTGCATATCACAGGGAATATTTTCTGTAAAAATATAAAGTAGGATATTCCTAAAATAGCAGCCAGTCTATCAAGGAGGAGAACAGTTTATAAAAAGTCTTTCCTTATAAATTCTTTTGCTAGCTCTAGTAGCTAAAATAAGTGAAGAGCTCCTGTGAATGCCCAAGGCCACACTTTGGTTAAGAACTAAGAGCTACATCATCTTTAACTGAAGATGCACTTTTTCTTGATGGAGGTGAGACCTGAGAGCAACGTTCCTGTTGCAGAACAAAAAAAGAGTTTTATTTCTTCTTAAGAGCACTACTTGCTGAGAAAAGAACACTAAATAGCCAGAGAAGGAACCACAGTGAGCAGACAGTGTGCCTGTAGGGAAACTGCAATTAGAGTGTACTGTGTGGTGTCCTACCTTGTACACAATGATCGGGATATCAATGACAATATAGATAAGGTCTCCCAGGGCCAGGCTGGCTATCAGTGCGTTCGGGCCATTCCTCATACACTTGTTCTGGTAAATGATCCTTAGCAGAGTTGCATTCCCAACCATTCCAACGATGAAAATAGCACAAGATACCACGGTGTTAATGTATTTAAAAGTTTCAGCGATCTTAGTCTGCTGGGAGCATTTGACAGTTTGGTTGGACACCGGGGGCTGCACGGTGGTGAGGAGCAAGCTGGATTCCATCCCTGAGAAAGTGGAAAGGGCGTTTCCCAGGTCACTCCGATTGGCATCGTATCTGTCAGAGCTGTCACTGAGCACAAATCCTGGAACCAGCAGCAGCAAAGAAACTCTTAAACTCAAGGCTTCCATCCTGAAGTCCCCAAAGAGCGATAGGAATTTTCGTTTTTCAGAATTTCAATGAGATACTTCTCACTTCTTCACCTGCAGAGAGAAACAGTAAGCAAAAAAGGAAAAGCAAAAAGAAATAATCAGTACAACAGTAGACTAACACATCCCATCTCTCTCTTAAGAAGGGTATTTGAATATCCAGTCTCTGCAGCAAATATGTATAAACACCTGTTTGTACTCACCGTGCTACTCTGAAATCTAGATTGATCCCATTAACTGTCTGGCAGAAGGCAAACACAAAAAATTCCTTAAGAAATTGATAGTGTATAGAAATAAGATTCCACAAAACCCTGTTAGCTTGATGCAGAATTCGTATATGGATGGAAAAAAATAAGGTGGATTAAACTCAGTTTTAAAATAAAGTTTTGCAAGAAAAGTCGACCTGCTTGCAAACTACTGAATGATATTTTAGCTAAAATAAGAAGATATTCTTTTATCTTTGAAACAGCAAGATAACAGCAATCCATCAATAATTAAAGGCAGAAAATCTGCTAATTTTCTCAGTATTTTTGATATATAACAACAATTAGTCTTTTTATTATTTTTATCTGACTTATTACCTGGATTTCACATGAAGATTGAAAACACATGTATTTCAAATCAAGTTTCGGACCAGATCCAAAGTTCCTAAGTATTAGGAGGAAGACTTTTACAGTCTAGGTGTAGGTTTACCTAGTACAGGTAGACCTCTGGCCAGGAAAAGCCCTTCAAACTTTGCCACTTGGTTCCTCAATGGCACTGCAATTCATGTGCAGTACTTAGCTACAGTGGAGCCAGTTATAACAATTTAAGCTCTTTTAAAGAAAAAAATGCTGGTTTAGTATTCTAAGCAACAAGTCATGACATTTCCAGTTAGGAAAGGAAGCATCATAGCATTCTGTTCCAGTAAGTAGGACTGCCCATGTATAAGCCCTGCTGCAGTGGGAGTAGATACTACACCTCCAGAGAAAGCAAGGATATCTCTCAAGTCCATTTCCTTGAAGCCTTAGTTTAATTTAAGATAAAGATTTGGGCTTTTTTTACATGGCTTATATCTGCAAAACAAGACAAAGTGCTGCAGTGTTGACAGAAGAAGAGCAGAAAATAAAGTATTTATAACTTTCTGATTTCTAGGGACTCACATGAAGTATTTGGGAGGATCCTATTAAATAAATGAATCCTAATTCCATTCCCTATGGGGCTGTTAAGTCAGAGTTTATAGCAAGAAATTTACCAGAGAAAGAGGGAGATGATTTACTGATAGTGATTCTGGAGCAGGCACAGTGTAAATATTTACTACTATTAAGGCTTCTGTTGTGTGTGGTCTATGGAAGTGCATGTGTACCTGTATACAGCAGCAAATTCCATGTTAACTGGAGTATTCCTGTCTGGCATGTAGAGTGCTGTCTCTCTGAGCCCAGCATCCATGTTTACAGTCCTCATATTGGTGTATTGAGGTGAAGATCTGACCAACTATGAGCTCCTCTGGACTTGATTTTAAAGGTTAATGTACTAAACAGTAAATCCTTATTAAATGCCGGTACAGTGGTATCCCAGAGCAGTCAGCAGCAGTTTGCATGATGCAAGTGCATTCACTTTAGGTTTCTAAATCATATCAAAACCAACAGAGATATGTGACTGTAACTCTTTTCAGGCAAGTATTGTATTATTTACTACAACTGTGGCTCCTCAATTTACAAATTGAAAAACTGTATCACTATTAAAATCTTACCCAAGTAAATGTGATATAGCTATGAACAGAACCCACTTCCCAATGTTTTAGTGGTTAGGTTAGTATCCTCCTTATTTACTGACATTTTCTTGTCAAAGTGTATCATATGGAGATGTTGGTAGTATGGCAGTCATGCAGCCAGCATGCAAAGCTGGGAACAGAATTGCCATTTACCATCTCTTTGCTCTCCTGGAAGAAACTTTTCCCCAAGAAGCAAAACTGGAAATTTTTAATATACTAACTTCTAAGGATATTTTTCTTACAGATTCCTGACAGTCCTTAATTCCTCCGTGAATATTTTCAAAGTGTTAATCTTGTTACAGAATATGACATGCAAACTGCCTCCTGTGAGTAACATCCTAGGATCCGTGCTAACTTTTTGCAATAGGGTAATCCAGCATTGCCCTTCCCATGCAGCCTGAGCACCTGGAGCGTACGAGGTTGCTGTGTTAATCTGTGCCCGTGCTCCTACAACGCTGCACAACCAGCCGCGGATGCCGAGAAAAAAAATTCCTGACTTGCCTGGGCTATCAAGCCGGAAAAATTCCCAAGAAGAGATCATACCAGTGGAAATGAAATTGTTCCAAGTATGAAAAACGAGCTAAAACGTTACTAGGGATTGATCAGCCTCAAGGCAGCTGAGACGTGAACGGGAGCAAAGGCACTGAAGCGGGGCAGGAAGGCACTGAAGGGAACAAGGGGGATTCCTCTGGGCTGTTCCCCGCCCGGCACAGGCAGCGAGCGCTCCGCTCCTGCTGCTCCTCCGGTAACGCCGAAGGAAACGCGCTCCTTGTGCCACCGTCAGAGGATCGATTCCAACATGCACTTGGCAAATCAGCGCTACCTCCCCCGTAGCCTGTATGGAGAGCCTCAGGCAAGACCTATATATTGATAAACTTTATTTAATAACTGCTCCCCCAAGCTGCCTTGTGGCTGCCTCTTGTTCTCTCCCACTCTCTCTCGCACACACACACATCCCGCTCTCACACACGCACACAGAGGTGCACCGCTGTCACTGAATCCCTCTCTGGGGCGTTTCCGAGCGGTGCCCGCGGTCGGGGCGGGATCGGGCTCCGGTTCCCGCAGCATCCCGCGCTTCCCCCCGCCGCGCCTCCCGCCGGGCTCACCCTCATGCTGAGGCTGCTGCCGCCGCCGCTGCCGCTGAGAATTTCCTCCGAGTGGCTTTTCCTGGGATAGTCTCTCCAGATCCTCCTGCCTGCGTCTGACTGGGTGGGATTGAAAATCTCCACCTCCGCGAAATCAGTGAAAGAATGAGACAGACTGAAGAAGTCGGAGCGTCCCCTCTTTTCTGCTCCCTCCCCCAATTAAAACAAACCTCCAGCCCGAACTGAGCCCCTGCCAATGTTAAACACAAAGGCTGCCTCCCGGGCACGGGGGAACACTGAGCTCATTTAACTATTTCCTCGCTGAAACTGAGCCGAAGTGCTTTGCTGGACTCATCTAAACTGCAGCTTTGGGAATCCACTACAGCAGCTGAGAGCACACAGGATTCTTGGAAAGGTTTTGTGTCTGATCCCACCAGACGACAGAGGAGCCATGAGCAAAACGGGAGGGAAATATCTGATGATGAAATGCATCATTTTTGCTTCGCATTTTCCCCAGGTTTGGCCAGGATCAGAGTCTCTTCCTGAGACAATCAGTAAAACTCTACGTGTGAGAGTTCAAAAAATGCTGGATCCATAAACAGAATGTTCTTCAGTGAAAATTGCTTTGATCCATCCAGGACACACCTTGCTAATACCTCTCAGTTGCATTTACAGTGATAATAAGAGTGTGGCATTTTCTGTCACTCCTGTTTCCTATTACTGTTCTTCCATCAAGGCAGTGGTGTGAAAAAACGTGTGCAGAAAAAAATGGGAAGTTCATTTATAGCTAATGACATTTTATCATGATGAAAAATATGCCAGTGTATCAGTGGGAGCAGATTGTAGTGGGAAGAGTTTCAAAATCCCTTCACAGAATCATAGAATCATAGAATCGATTGGGTTGGAAAAGACCTCCGAGATCATCAAGTCCAACCCTTGGTCCAACTCCAGTCCATTTACCAGACCATGGCACTCAGTGCCACATCCAATCTGCGTTTAAAAATCTCCAAGGATGGTGAATCCACCACCTCTCTGGGCAGCCCATTCCAATGCCTGAGTACTCTCTCTGGAAAGAAGTTTTTTCTGATCTCCAACTTCAATTTCCCCTGGCAGAGCTTGAGCTGTGCCCCCTTGTCCTATTGCTGAGTGCCTGGGAGAAGAGACCAACCCCTGCCTGGCTACAACTTCCCTTCAGGTAGTTCTAGACAGTGCTGAGGTCACCTCTGAGCCTCCTCTTCTCCAGGCTAAACACCCCCAGCTCCCTCAGCCTCTCCCCACAGCACTTGTGCTCCAGTCCCTTCCCCAGCCTTGTTGCTCTTCTCTGGACCCGCTCCAGCCCCTCAATATCCTTCCTGAACTGAGGGGCCCAGAACTGAACACAACACTCAAGGTGTGGCCTCACCAATGCAGAGTCCAGGGGAAGGATCACTGCCCTGGGCCTGCTGGCCATGCTATTTTTGATCCAGGCCAGGATCCCACTGGCCTTCTTGGCCACCTGGGCACACTGTTGGCTCCTGTTGAGCTTCCTGTCAATTAGTCCCCCCAGGTCCCTTTCTGCCTGGCTGCTCTCCAGCCACTCTGTGCCCAGCCTGTAGCACTGCATGCTAGCAAGTTGAAGAAATTCTGAGTCCCTAGTTGAATACTTTAAGGATTCTCATTTTTTGATGACTTTCCTCCACAGAAATTACTTTCTAAACATATTGGGCTTCTTTTGAATATAAAAAGACAGTCTTCCTAAGCAAGATATAAAAATAAGTAGTCCTAAACCAATAAAAGCAGACTGAAAAGAACAATAGTGATGCTAGTGACCTGCAGAATTAAAATCTCTGGTGCTAAATCATGTAAGAAATGGGTTTGGACTTTATCAGTTTTGCATAGTTAAAAGTATGTTTCTGTAGTCAGTTTAAAATGATCTGATAAATATTGTACAGGAAAACCCAGCATCTGGATTGACAGGAATAGCAATACATTATTACTTCTAGAAAGTCACCTCAGTTAAATGAAATTTCAAAACACAAGATCAAGCTGAGAATCACAAAGAGCCTACTGTTTGCAAATTGGATAGAAAAGTTTAGTTCAAAATCTCAAGTCACCCTGAAGTTGAATAAATGCTGATAAGCCACTAAATTGTCCATATACTAGTAAAAGTAATTTTAAATGCTTTACAGCTTGGCCATAGATGTGTAGTATTAATGATTTGTTTTGTCAAGAATCATGTATATGGTAACTTGTTGGGAAAACTGCTGGAGAGCTGGAAAAGGTGTAGTTAAAGACCATGTGGACTTTATGGAGAACTTTATTGAATGCAATCCTTAAATCTCTTGTGTGTTCTCTAAACATTGTTAAGCCCTAATTCCTTTCCTGGGATCATTTGACCTTTATGTCTAAACAACAGAGTTGTGAAAAAAGAGAAAAAAATAATCAAAAAGAAAGAAAGTTTGTATTTCTGATCTCATTTTAACACACTTTTTTCCTCTAATTCATAATTCCATGCAAAACTATATTTGTTATTAAATGAAAGCTTAGTAATGCTGTTGAAGAGAGAGCCTTTGTTACAATTGTGAATGCTTTTATTATTGTCAACCCACATAAGGTGTATTAATTACTAGAAATTAATAAATTGCTCAGTTCTGTGTTCTTTGTTATTATTACCTGTTGCATATTTTTAATTGGATCTTCGTTCTGCCTTTAGTCTTTTAGGCGTCTAAAGCTCAGTTGAATTCTTGTCTTAAAACTAAGATAAATTCAAAAATTATGTTTAATTGTTCCTGCTATATTTTTTTTACTATGTTCAGGAAAGTGATATGGGAAAGGAAGTTTTCATGTATGGATTATACAAAAACTGCAGTTGCAAATGCAGCTGACCTCAGTTACTAAGAAAAGTGATAATACACAGTTCTTTACAAGAGGTTTCCAGCTCTTAGAGACACTTTCACCATCACTGTAGAACTGCTGTCCTGGGCGTGCATTCTTTTGTGGAAGAGTTCTTGACTGAGGACTCTGTCTAACAGTTTCAGCTCAGTGAAAGTGTTTCCTCTGACCTCTTCTGTTTTGTGTCTTCAGCAAACGACTTAGCTTGTCTTGCATAACTTCAGTGATTCAGGGTAAGGGTAACATATTAATCTTGTTACAAAATAACCCATTATACTTCATTTTCCAGGATACCTGGATTTTGCAGCTGGAGTCAGCAAGACTATCACTATTTTGTAAAGTTATTAATTTTCCTGAAGCCTTCAGATAGTAGAAAGGAATACTTTATTGCAGGTGTTACTAGCCTATTTAAAACAAAGCTGTAGTGCCTTTTATACAACTACCTCAGAGGCAATGGCAGAGGATCAGTTATGTTTGCAGGAGTTAATTTTATTGGATTGAAATAGAAATATATGTTCATCAGCTCATGGAGTCCTAAATTGCATTCCTGAGATTCAAATGACCAAAATCAAACCCAGACATTATCCATAATTGGCATTTTCACAAACAGACAGCTGGTGTGCTTATAATCTGTAGCATTTTCAGAAAATTGGAAGTTATTCATGGCACACGATGTCAATATCTAATTTTTCTGCATTCTTCCACTAGATTTCTGATATAGTTTTTATCAGAAACAACACAAAGAACAATATGAACAATGCAAACACGATGTTAGGAGCCACTTGGACAATTTGGAAAAATGAACCAGGATACTTTGGTTGCAATACTGGGTAACTGATACATGTACAAACCAGGGAATGAGATGCTGGAAAGCAGTGCTGTGCAGAGACCTGGGGGTCCTGGTTGATGGCGAGTCAAATCTGAGTCAGCAGTGCCCCGGCAGCCAGTTGGGCCAACTGTGTCCTGGGAGGCATCAGGCTCAGCATCTCCAGCTGGTCGAGGGAGGGGATTGTCCCGCTCTGCTTTGCACTGGGGCAGCCTCACCTTGAGCACTGTGTGCAGTTTTGGGGCACCACAATGTAAGAAAGACACTAAGCCATTAGAAAGTGTAGAGTGTCCAAAGGAGGACAATGAGGATGGTGAAGGGCCTGGAGGGGAAGCTAAATGAGGAATGGCTGAGGGCACTTGGTCTGTTCAGCCTGGAGAAGAGGAGACTGAGGGGAGACCCCATTGCAGTTACAGCTTCCTTGGGAGGGGAAGTGCAGAGGCAGGCACTGATCTCTGCTCTGTGGTGAGCAGGGACAGGACTCAAGGGAATGGCCTGTAGTTGTGTCAGGGGAGGAGATTTAGGTTGGATATTAGAAAAGGGTTCTTCACCCACAGGGTGGCTGAGCACTGGAGGAGGCTCTCCAGGGCAGCAGTCACAGCACCAACCCTGACACAGTTCAAGAAGCGTTTGGACAAAGCTCTCAGGCACATGGTGTGATTCTTGGGGATAGTCCTGTGCAGGGCCAGGAGTTGTATTTGATGATCCTTGTGGGTCCCTTCCAACTCAGCATGTTCTATGATACTGTGATTAACTGTTTCACTTTGAATTCAGTGTCTAGATCTCGTGAGTAAGAATTCAGTAAATCCGAAACTTCTCATAGTAACATGCTAGTTTGAAAAACACTCCTTCGGTAGGTTTCTCAACTTTTACTGGTGCAGTCAGAAGTTCCACCTCACTGAGGAAGAGGCACATGAGGATGGGCCTGTGCAAAGGACACAAACTGAAATAAAAGTAGTTAAATTTAATCATGGGGAAGAGCATTTTCACTATAAAGGTCATCAAAAAGTGAAACAGATTGCCAAGACAGGTTGAGGAATCTCCATCCTTGGAGATACTCAAACCTCATCTGTCATAGTCCTGACTAACCTGCTTCATGTGGCTGGGCTCTGAGGAGATGTTTCTGAGTCCCTTCCAATTTGAAAAGTCTACAATTCTGGGATTCTCTAATTCAGATGAAACTGCCATTATTTCAAGAGTATTTTGAATTGAGCTCTAGAATTATGTTGTTTAAAATTCTTCAAGTTATGTTGTTTATGTTGGAAACTGAATTGATCATGAACTACCAAAAAAAATTAAAAGAAAAGAAAAAAAATATTCTGTGGCAAGTTGGATATTGTCCAAAAGCATAATGTGTGATGGTTATTGAAATATTTAGTGAATGTATATCTTCTTAATGTTAGTTCTATAAAGAAATAATTTTCTTCTTCTCTTTTCAGGCCAAGACAGCAAAATGACTGTAGGGAGCATTGGGGGATATTCATCTGTTGTTGTTCTTCATCCCCATTGTATCAGACAACCCTGAAACTAGCTGTGAGCTAAGGGAGTTCAACCTGCTCCAAAAAGACCGGTCTTCAATGGTAACAGATAAAAATATTTTTACATCAAACCCTAGGTATGCTGTAAACTATATACATAAAGATCAAGAAAATAGCAATATATGGCAGAAGATGCCTGTTACATAATCATGCAGTGAGTGAAATCATGCACTGAGAGGTTATAAGCACACTAAAGAAAAAAACTGGAGGAAGGAAAACAGATATAAAGAAAAAAATTAAAAATTGATCTAAAGAACACTAAGAGGAAGAGAATGTCTTCGATTAGAAAATCTTCCCCAACTTGCCAAAGTAAGTTTCAATCTGCATTTGCAGCTGGGAGCCTGTGCAGAACACACGTTCTGTGATGGAGGAATGCTCTTCTGCTGCCAGATATGTCTTTTATTATCTTAAGCACTAATAAAATTATCTAGATAAGATAATGAGATATTAGAATGCCACTTTATCTTAATCTAAATAAGGTTAAAATTATTTCTATTGGCTACTCTGCAGTGAAGCTGTTTTTCATGGAAAACCCTGACTCATCTCACTTCTTTCTAATGTTTCTAAGTTATCTAATTTTTTGTTAGGCTTAAAAAAGCTGAGCTGAAATAAGCTGCTTGTACATTTACTTTGAAACAGTGAAGTCCAATTCTTATATTATTCAATATTAAATGGTTAGCTATACTATTCCACTTATTATCTTACTGTAAATGACATAGAATCATAGAATCATAGAATC
>VWZD01013483.1:856216-964683 GCA_013396695.1 Sakesphorus luctuosus | reverse complement strand
CTGGCTGCTCTCCAGCCACTCTGTGCCCAGCCTGTAGCGCTGCATGGGGTTGTTGTGGCCAAAGTGCAGGACCCGGCACTTGGCCTTATTGAACTCCATCCCATTGCAATCAGCCCATCTCTCAAGTCTATCCAGATCCCTCTGCAGAGCCCTCCTGCCTTCCAGCAGGTTGACACTCCCTCTCAACTTGGTGTCATCAGCAAATTTGCTGATGATGGACTCAATCTCCTCATCTAAATCATCAATAAAGATGTTGAACCGGACTGGACCCAACACAGACCCCTGGGGAACACCACTAGTGACCGGCTGCCAGCTGGATGCGGCTCCATTCACCAGCACTCTCTGGGCCCAGCCCTCCAGCCAGCTCCTAATCCAGGAGAGGGTACACTTGTCCAAGCCATGGGCTACCAGCTTTTCCAGGAGTATATTATGGGAGACAGTGTCAAAGGCCTTGCTGAAGGCCTCTTTACAGACTTCTGCATATTTTTATAGATGTAAGTAATGTTCTGCAACATGTTTTTAAGATAAAGGCTTTTCAAATTATCAAGGTATCTAGAAAAAGTTTCACCATTCCTTTCTGCTATTTAGAAAAACATTACTTATTGAAACCAAAGCACAAATAACTACCATAGCATTAAGACAGTGTCAATAGAAAACTCTAGAGTGGTGATACTTGAGAAAGAAGGAGCAGAGAGTGCTGTAGATTTTGGTGATAAAAACTCTGCGAACCATCAAATAATGATCCTTGTATTTATGTTTATGCAGGAGAGTATTCTGTCTGTTAGTTTTAGCAGCACAGCAGGCTCTACCTCATCTTTAGGATTAGGATACGACTGTATTCATGGCTTTAGGATTGGTATGATGTGCTGTCATGTTGTCATGGCCTTGCTGTGATGGGGATTTCCATTGCAAAGACTTTAACCTTCTTTTATGTGGATGCGAGAAGCCAAGCAGAAATATTAATGTATCAAGAGAAAAAGGAAAGTCTTTATGCTAGGACCTCAAGTTAGTTCCTTGCAGCTAGTAGCTAAATACATGTTTTTGTTGTTTGTTGGGTTTTGTTGGTTTTTTACTTCATTCAGTAAAGAAGTATCATTAATCTCTTGGAAAAAATCCAGAAAAATATTATACTAAACCTTTTTATTAGACCAACTCCAGCATTTTCTGTCTGAATGATATAAAACTACTATAATCCAGGAACTTCTCAACAGTCATATACAGATCCACAATGAATAATAACATATTCATACTAAGGACCTATTTTGGAATTCTGCATTTTGACCAGAGACATAATCCAGAATTATATTTTTGGGTGATTTCCATAAAGATATTGTAGATTGATTCAGCAGAGCTCAATAACACAAAGTTCTCCAGTACAATGAAAGTGCTGTGGGACCCATTTTATCATTGGGAATTGTTCTATGTCTCTTGAAATTAGACAGTATGTGGAATAAGTGATTTTACTGGTACTTGGCTGTATTATACAGATGAATGATACTAAGTTTTGGAATTGTCAGGAAATCTGAACTTGAGGATTCAGAGGGTTGGGAGCCAATTAACCTTGGCTTCTTTCGCTCCTCTTCCATCCCAGCTTCTTCATAGAGAGCCTTATCTCTTGCTGTATTCTTTTTAATGAGAACTACTCTTATCTTCCCCGCATGCCTGTAGGCACTGGACACCTACAGTGTTCATCAGCCAGAATTCTTCCTTTTAGTGATCCTGGTTCTACCCACAGGTGATGACCTACTGTAGTTTCTCCAGCAGTTGGGAGTGTGCCCATTTCTTCATATACTAAACACTAAATGGTTGGATTCTCCTGTTTTACCCTTAATTCCAGCCACAGTGCTGGGGTTTGGTTGGTGAGGAGAGACAAACAGACAGACAAACAGACAGACAGACAAGCAAAGAGAGAAGATGTCAAGCCATGAGTGGCATTCCCCTTTGCTGCTGGCCAGGCCTTGCTGCTCCCTGACAGAGGGAGGCTATGCTGGAAAGAAAAGAGGGAATGATTTTATGTGTCTCAGTCCAAGGATCCCAGACAAAAGGTCTGACTCAGTTCTGCTATCTTTAGACAGAAATATTTTTTTTTCTCTGGTAACAGCAATCTTACTTTGCTTTATAAAATAATTTGAAACTGAGCTGATTTCCATGTGTCCAGCCACTGTGAGCTAATCTATATCCTCAAAAATAAAGGGAAATGGAACAATTAGTTAATAATTCTGTTGAAATACACCAGCATATAATACGACATATTTAATGCTTAATTTTATTTTCATTCTTGTCGCAGTTAGTACTTACAGATTGTTAAGAATGTGAAATGAAAAGGAACAAGAGATATTGTTGTCAATCTCCCTTTCCTGTCTGATATTTCATTACAGTTTTAATGACTTTCATTTTACAATATTGGATTTTTGTCATACATAACATACGGAACCAAGTCTACAACAAGCCCTTTGTATCAAGCTGTTGGACTATTCTGTTTGTATAGACTAAAAAAAAAAATAAAATTTGAGACCTATGCAATTTCTGGGCACAGTCAGGTAATAATGATATGAGTTTTCTGTGATAATTCTCATGAATATAGCCAAAAGCAAACTATTATCAGTAATTGAATAAAATAATGTTTTTTACGTAAAAAGAAAGAGTACGCCTTGGTTTTGAATTTTTAACTCTCCTAGTTACAAATTTTCATCAACTCATCATTGATTTAATGCGCTATTAAATTTATCTATTCAGGAAGTAAGTAAAAAAATATAACCAATAAATTCATGCAAATGGAAGTTTGTAGTTTGAATCATACTTTTCTAGGGAACAACATCTGGGAAAGTGCTTACTTATGAATGTAAAACTATTTGCTAACCCATAAATAAATGGTATAATGCTAAAACTTAGTCAGATTAAGATGGTGGGAATGTAATGTTCTCTTTTGGCCAATGAAACCTTTATAGTTATTTAGAATAGTGTAATATGAATATACTAAACCCCATGAATAATGTTGTGAAGCAGATGCTGAAAACATTCATACCAAGATTGTGGTCATATGTGAGTTACTTTAGACCCACTGAAATCAGAGATATTTTGTGGGACTCTTGAAACAGTGTTGGATCAGATTCTCAGCTGGTATAAGTGAGTGTAGATCTCTTGTTGGAAATGAAAATACATTTATTTGTATCAAGGAATGATCATAAATGACATAATTCTTTCCCCTCACATTAATGTACTTTGAAGGGAACCATGCCATCATGTGTATGTGTCTCAAAATACACTTGAAACTGGACAGCAAAAGCTCTTTCTGCTTGTTAAGAGTTTTGAATAATTTTAGTGTCTTTTTAGTACTTTTATGATAGTGGTTATAATAATCTAGATTGGTAAATTTTCAATAGGTGTTGAAAAAAGGTTGAAAATCTAATTTGGATTCTGAAATAATTTGTAATTGAAACATTCTTGCTAGAAATGAGGATCTTGAGAATAAAAATATTTAAAGAAACCTGCATCCAAACAAGCTTTAAACTGAAATAAAAATACTTTGTATTGACAGTCTGAATGGCCCCTACATCTTGAGGGGGGGCATTCATAAGAATAATTACAAATAATATGTATGTATGAAATTATATTGTTCATATAAATTTATAATCAGAGATAATGCTATTTTAAAATTTTTAAGAGATTAGTTATACAACCATATGAAAATCAAAGAGTGGAAAAAGGTGGATTCTTGAAGGTAAAATAGTTTAGATATTTGGCTTATTCTCACAGCAAAATGTCTAGATCAAAGCATCAACAACTGCCTGTGGTTGATTTATAATATACAGGTAGCTATATCCCTTTTTTTTGTTGTTGTTGTTTTTTTGTTTGGTTGGTTTTTTCTTGTTTTTGTTTTGTTTTGTTTTTGGTTTGGTTTGGTTTTGGGTTTTGTTTTTTTGGTTTTTTTGTTTTTGTTTTGTTTTGTTTTTTCCTGTAGGTGATGTTTAAATCTCACCTGTACTATCACTTTTGAAATAATGGCCAAGAAGAATAGAAGCTTTACGAGAATTGTGAACAATGTAGGACAGGAATGCCTTTTGGATTTAGATCTAGAATACAGTAACAGTCCAGCAAAATGCAAGATGAACTAAGAACCTGCTTCCAGCTTGGTTTAGAATCTTTGCTTTATACCTTTAGAATCTTTACTTTATACCTTATACTGAATTTTAGGAGCATGTGCTGACTTTTGGAACAAAGGGGAAAGCCATACCAAACCCCTCAATATTAAATTCTGTAATTTTGTAATACTTTCTTGAAATTTTGCAATATACTGAAATACTTGAGGGAGTTGCTTGTGGAAAAACTTCTGCTGGGACATTTTGGTCTCTGCAGCCTTTTTTAGTTCATGTTAATAAACAAATCCATGAAAACTGTCCTACCTCTGAGGAAAGATTTTTAGCTTCACTAACTGCCCCTTTATTCCTAGATAAATGCCCCCAGATTAAAGCAATTTACCCACCTTTGCAGCTCTTTGAATACACATGCCTGTACATATATATCAGATAGAGAACACTAGATCTCATTTATTAGTCAAAATTCACGTATACAAAAAAGTGTTTCAAGTTCTGCAGAAGTTGGGAGAGAAGTTTGTGTGATTTTTGCTGCTAGCATTTGGCGAGACTGAAGGGAAATGAAACAAACAGATGTCCTATAAGCTGTCAAGACCTAATAAGTCTGGTATTAATAGACATGTCTGGGCCAAGTGCTTGCTAGAGACAGTAACAATAATTGTTGCCTCCAGATGGTCACATGGCTCGTCTCTGCAATTTTCTTAAGGGTTCAAATTCTCAATTGTTGTGGATTTGTTTTATTTTTTTAATTAATCATTACTTATTATAATGCTGCGTGTAGATTTAAGGTCCCACCCCTAATGAGGTGCCTCAACACGAAACAAAGTTTAAGGGTTTTCTGAGCGGTGAGTAGGAACTGATAGATTAATTCCTTCTGCCCTGGAGGGCTGGTATGCCTTGGTATACTCAGAAATGCTCATTTGAACAGATATGTTTGGCAATTTATATCAAAATGATGAGATTCAGGTTCAGGATATCTCCTTGTATAAGTTTGTCCCATTATAGTACACTTTGCCCTCCCTTGGCACCTGCTGGTTGTGTCAGCTAACACTGTACTTGACTGAGCATCTCACATGCTCAGGAAGGTGGATGAATAATACTTTTAGAGACAGTCTCCTTTTCACTTAGGACTTTGGATGTGAAATTATATTAGCTCTTTTTTTATTATTTCTTCTAGTAGAATACAACAATTTTTAGTCTTTTTTACTTAACCACCATCAAACCATTTATGGAAAAACACATAGGCATAGTGGGGGTTTCAGTTCCTTGTAGAAATCCCAACACTCCTTAATGGAAAACATGCTCAGAACAGCTTTAAATGCAGGTAAATAGAGGGGGTTACACAGAGCATTATTTTGCTCTAATATTTACCCTAGCTAAGGTGAGCACCACTTGCCTTGCTGAACAAGTGATAACGCCAGTCAGTCACCACCTTAGGAAAGAACTTCTTCAAAGACAGCAACTTTCTTGTACTTTCCTAATTTGCTTGTGCATACTTATGTTTATAATATATTCCTTACTTCACTTGAGTATGTTCCCTATCATCACCTGCAATATTCTACAGGCTACACACTGTATTTTAAGATTTACATTTAAGTATGGACCATCCCACCCTGTTTGCTGAGGTGCTGCTGCAAAAGGTACCATTATAGGGTGTTATTGTTTGCATTGATTAAGCTTAGAGGTCATGAAATTCTGAAAATTGTTACTGTGTTCATTATGGACATTCCTTGTGACTTATTTACAGTATCTTGCTTAGGTTGGCTATTTCTAGAGCACTCTACTCACTGTTAAGGTTTTAAGTTTAATTATTCCTGGTAGAGTTTTAAAAACTTAGTCCTAGAGATTAACTTTGAATAATGAAGAGCTGAGATAGATCCAAAACTCTAATGAAAACTACTGTTCTCTTTGGAAGACAGAACATCTCATGATATGCAATGCATTTATCTGAAGGATTGGGCGGTCCATTGCCATTTTCTTTGTTTATACACATGTAATAGACCATACTCAGAGAAATATTCATGGACTGTGTTTATTCTGGAAAGCATTCAAAAGACTGAGCTATCAGTTTAACCAGATCTTTCATTAAACATATTTCCTTCTCTCCTCTGTGTACTCACAAACATCCAGAGGAAATAAAACTATCAATATTTTCAAAAATGCACTCTTTGTATATAGCATCACTGTGGATGCATGTGAAATTTTCTGTGGTTTTTTTTAAAGAAAGGATTTCAGGGTGTTTTGGTTTCAAAATGATTGAGTCAAATGTTTTCAACCACTTAATAAAAACAAGCTGGCACTAAGCTTTCAAAATGGGTGGCACTATTAAAAAAATATCTTTGCACAGGAATGGGAACATCTCTGCTAGTTTGTGGTATTCCTTTGGGGTTTTAGTAGGAGGAACTGTGATTGCTTTGAAGTAAAATAGCTCCTCTCTCCTAGTTCAAAGTAAGCCACAAATAGGCATCTTCTGAATGTAGCTACCCAAATTTCACATGGTACTCCCCCAATTTCATAGGGTGCTCCCCATCCATTGCTTGTCACGAATCAGAAACTGAACATATCCCTCTCCTAAAGCTGTTAGAAGGAGGACTGTTGTATGTATTTCTAATTATCCTCACGGCAGATCCACCTGATGATAATTAATTACACCTGTTTGCAATTACACATTAAACTGACACGGCTGAGTTGGTCTGAAACAGATAAAGGGAACCTTGGGCAGGTTTTCTCTGGACAGAAGGATTTGGCAGTGGTGGGCAGGTGATGTCTAAAATAGATATCAGTTGGTGGCTGTGACTCTGAAGAGCATTATAAAACTCAGGGAAATTTTCGATTATTTTACATCAAAACTGTGAGTATATCTGTTTTGTGAAGCAGCTGATACTGTTACTTATATTGTGCTTGCTGTTGTTAAAGCTTAAGCTTTATAGGCAGGAGGAAAAGTTGTTTTAGTGAAGCGCTTTCAGCTTCCTATTTTGCAACAGTTTGACTTTCTATGATATGTTTGCTTTTTTATTACCTTGCATGAGCATTGCTCTAATTAGCCTGGAGTCCAGTCAGTGTGTGCTTTGCTGAAGACTCTGTGTGAGTGCTGACAGTTTTCAGCTTGGCCATTCACATTGTGATCAGCTGCTATGAAAAAGGTCTTCAGCTCTGGAAGGCATTCTCTAAATAGAGGGGGAAGCTGTAGCTTTTCTTTGGTTTTTTATTTCTTTTTATTTGTGTTTGGTATGATGTGATGCTACTGTGTTTTTCTGTGCTTATATTTATTTAGCTCCTTCAATCTGCTTTCTGAATAAATGCTGAACTAGAGCCACAGGTTCATACCTAGGCAACAAGCTTGGTTTTCAGCTGTTAGTTCAGACTATAAAGTACTACTTTTTTTTTTTATTTATGATTGTACCTCTTAGGTATACCTCATTCAAGTGTGCTTCACACACTAGTTGCTCAGCCAAAAATGATGAGTAGAAAGCTCTCCTAGCCAAAAAATAATAATATAAAAAAAATTACCCAATCCTGAATCACAGAAATACTTTATAAAAACAACTTCACAAGTTGCAGATTTAAAGTCTGCCTAGACTAAAATGTCTAAATGGCTTGAATAACTACTGGGGAGCAAAAGGATAATCTTTCACTCTCTGCTTGTGTATTTTACAGAGTAAAACCTATTTTGAATCAGATTGGAAAGATTTTTCTCTTTCCACCGATCTGTGCCAGAATCCAATTATAGAACACATCACAGTAATGGCAATAAATAAAATTTATAAGAGGAGAATGAGGAGTGGGAAGGCATGCTACAATTATTTGTTGCCAAATAAGACCCTTTAGTAAAAAGTCTGTGTATTCTCTTTAAAGTGACATTTCAAAGGTTTTCTTCCCATTTATGACTTAAGAATTGGTATATTTCCAGCATCTTGGTGCACTTGAAAGTTAACGAAATGAATCTTATTTTTTTACACTTCAACAACTTCTTCCTCCTCTAAAAAAAATATCTGAAGCATATAAGGAATGAAATCCTGACCACTTTGAAGTCACTTGGAAAATTCTTTTTGTCTCTCAGTGAAGCTAAAATTTCACCCCAAGTGACCTTATTCTTATGTTGTTCTAAATTGCATTTTAGAGACCAATTCTTTTGCAAAGGAGGTTTGATTACCATTTTGCATTATTATCCTGTTTAAAACAAATTCCAACTGGCCTTTTGCTTGAACTCAAAGAATAGATAATTCTCTTTGGCTTTTCCACCTACTGATGGAGGTCTGAGAACCAATATGGAATTGCTTGTGTTTCCAGAACTCCAAGAAGGAGAGTATGTTTTTTACTATAAATCCAGCCCAAATTCCTTTCAATAGAGAGACATATTGTAGGGCAGATCCAATAATATAGCCCATAAATCAGTATGGCTAGAGGAAGTAAAACTGGGGGATAATAAATGATAGCTTGTAACCTATAGGACAAATTTATATTGGGTTGTTCATATGGCATGGGAATTATCTAATCCCTGTGGAGGTGAGCAGGGTTGTTTTTATGCCTGTACCTGTGTTCTTGTACAAGGTAAGCTTCTTCAGCAGAAGATTCCAGGCTCACAGCCATTATATATTTTCCTTTGCTTCCTGTTCCTTCTTTGTTATTAGGAAAGGACCAGATGATGTAATTAAATTGCAAATGTATATTTGATGATATATATATATATATATGTATATTGACTGTGACACTGTGCACACCCCCCATGTGCACGGTTTCTGTAACTGGATTAAAAAAGAAAAAATAATTTTTCTACATACCATAAAGACGATATAATGTAAAGTCAGTTTGAACCCATGATGAAAAAGTTTTCAATGGTCTAGCTTCCCATCTGAGGTTAGTCCAATAGTGGCATTGCCATAGATGAAGAGATAAGATTGTCCTGTGTGACTTGTAGGAAAAATTGGCTTTTTGGAGGTTTTCTGGCACTTGTGTTCTGTCTCTGATTTTCAAGAAGCGTTTATGCTTCCAAGAAAGCCATAGAGTCATAGAAGGATTCTATGATGCTTCTCAAAAACGTGTTGCCTACTTTTGAGATGAGCAAAACTGGTCTGGAAGCCTCCAGGGACCAGACTTTCTTGAAGTTTTCTGGGATTTCTGTTCTGTCTTTGATGGAAATGCCATTCAGACAGTCCTTCCCACAGAATTGTGCTGCTGCAAGGCTTCCCTTTGTCTAAAGAAGCTTCTTGAACATTGAAAAAACATAAATTAGCAAGTCTCAGACATGAGCTGATCGTGAGAGTCAGTGAAATTGGTTTAATTTGCATGGGCTTGTCTTGTTCACAGTAAAAATGTGCTTTCTTGAGGAGAACACTGGTAGAGCAAGGCCTTTGCTTTGGATTTATATGTAAATTAGGGGCTTTCAGCAATTCCCTAGTTTATCTACTGTGTGTAGTTTGTGTTCCTGCATTTCTACACCTTTTGGATTTCATAGCAGGTGCCAGATTCTCCACAAAGAACTCACTAATTTTGCCTTCCTCTGAAGAGCTCATGGATGGGTGCATCTGAACACCCCTTTTTTCCCCCCTTCTTGTCCTTTAGGTTTTCTTTTGCCATGGTTTGATGTGATCTGACATTTTTATTGCCAAAAGAGAATTTAAAAAAATGTAGGTATTTGTCCTGTGCTTCTTGAATGAGTAATATAACAGCTATTAAGGCATTACTTGGCCATCAGCTTCAATTGCCATTGCTGATGTAGGTGGAAAGAGGTTTGATTTCTGATCATAAATCTTGTGGTGAATTTACTAGTTTTAATGTGAATTACATTTATTCTCATCAACATAGCTTTTGCTGTGCTTATGGCAGCAATCAGACAAACCAATAGCAAATCTAAGATCCAGAACCTCAGGACAACTGGGATCAGGCTCTGCTGTCAGATAACCATATCATTTAGGTCTTTACAAGAATTTCAGGGGTCCCTCTTGAAACCAGCTAGCTTTCTTGTCCCTCCTAGTTCTTAATTAAAGTGTGTTCCAAAATACAGTATTTCAATTTTTGACCTAAATTTATTTAGGCTTTCATAGAAACCCTTAGGTTTTCTTAAGAAATTTCTGTGATGATAACATTTTATTAAACCTAGGTAATTTTTCTGCCTCAACGTTGTTTAGAAAGAGAAATAATTTCTCTTGTAGATCTGATTTTGCTTGGATGGCAAACTAGGCTGCCCTATATGTCTGTCTTACAACGGGTTAAATGGAACCTATCACTCTTTTTTGACCATCTTTATTAACATACTCCTGCTTTGTATAGGAATTTACTTGTTCAGTGTCCAGCTTGGTGTGAAAAGACTTTGCTAGGTGTGCCTACTAACTCCTGAAATTCCTGGTCCAAAAGACTCAGGGTGTTTAAGGAATGGGGAAGAGGGATGCAAAGAGAGGCACACATGATGTTACCTACTTATAAGTACTGTCAGTTTTACAAGTGCTTCAATCTTGCTGCGATTATGGACATGACCTTTAAAGTCCTTGTGATTGTTTAGATGAAATTAGATGTGTGCAGCTATTAATAAATGATGTGCATAAGTGGATGTTTGCCAGCTCTTAGCGTATGACAATATTTTTCATGGTAGGGCTGTGTCCTGATCGGACACTGAGAGTTCCAGAGAGAAATCTGAATATAGAGAAATTGAAAATGATTGTTGATTCAATTGTTAGTAAGCTCTTTTACAGTTGGGGATTTTGTTGGTTTATTTTTTTAAGAAACAAACTTTACATGAATTAAAGTGTGTTTATTGGCAATAATTTGCATGTCTGTGTAAAACAAGTGATTTTCCACTTTGCCACTCTTCATGCAGCAATATGATCATGTATAATTTTCACAGTCTGCCTGCCATCTTATTGCTCTTAATTTCTTGAGAAACTGCTTTATGTCTTTAATATTTGGACTCTAAGAGGAATGTCTTCAAAGCATTAAATTTCCAAACAAAATATAGGTACTTATCTACTTCTGTGCATATGGATTGCCTGAATTACTGAACCACAGAATGGTGAAGGTTGGAAGGCAGCTCTGGAGGTCATCTGGCCCAACTCTCTGCTCATGCAGAACCACCTGGAGCAGGATGCTCAGAGCCATGTCCACACAGTCACACACTGTCTATCAGGTGCATTTTCTGGCAATCATTAACATATTTCAACCTATATTTGTTTTGAATAGTGCTTGGAACTTTAGAAAGCTTCTAATTATTGCATAACTTTTGTATTTTGAATCTATAAGTGTCTAGAAAAAAATCGCATAATGACACTTGGGAATATTAGCCATATCTTATTCTCACATATTTACTACATTTTAATTTATTTGATCTTGAAAAAATGTGTTTGAAGTATTTAACTCTTGAATGCAAGCTGAAAGAAGTAGAAAAAATAGCTGTAAATACATAAGTAATTGGTTCCTTCTCTCTACTGGTGTCAGTGATAGCTTCTGTAAGATGCCCACAGCTCAAGTTTAAACAGATGCAATAACTTAGATCCTGTCAGTCACTTCAGGAATCAGCCTGCAGTTGGCTATCCCATGGAAACATTTCAGTTCCAGGGCATCCTTTTGCCCTCACAGAACTATTAACAGCTGCTTCATTTATTCTATGAAAAAGTGGACACACCAAAGAAATGAAGTATAAGTGAATTGTGCATAGCAGTAATAATAAAGTTAAAAGGGATATTGTGAGTTTTGTTATTGATTCCTTTTTTGGCTTGTTTTTCCAGGGAAAAATTTGCAAATACAGAACAAAAACTTTTTGTGAGCTCAAACTGGCAAATGTCCCAATGGCTGTTTCATGGTGACATGAACAGAACTTGCCAGTAAAAAGACTTGGCTTTGTGCTCCTTGCTTTGTTCACAGTGTATATATTTTTAAGTGTGCTTGGAAGGGAGTTGCACTTCAGGTGTGTTTCTCCAACACAGTCCCAGTTATTCTAGTTCATCCACAGTAGCTTTAGGCAGTAAAACTCTGTTGGAGTCTTCAATATAAGCATACCCAAGTGGATGTGTGTGCACACTCCATGCTTGCTGCCTATGTATTATTGCTTTCCCTGGATATAAAAAATGAGTTGGAAGTTAGTCCAACAGCCTAATTCAAATCCATCTGAAACTGAATGGATTTTAGTCCCTTATATAAATTTTGAGAGTGCTGTATCATTTTCTACCTTCAGTAGCATCTTTGGACTTCCATTATATTTATAAGGTGACTTATACTTTATATAAAAGTGTTGCTGTAAATAATTGCTTTCCCAGTTTTCTCCCTTGTTGAATAAATCCAAAGTTAGGAGAGTTCATAGCTGTGTGAGACACAGCAAATATGAATCACAGAATCATAGAATCAATTCAGTTGGAAAAGACCTCCAAGATCATCAAGTCCAACTCCACTCCATTTACCAGATCATGGCACTCAGTGCCACCGCCAATCTCAGTTTAAAAACCTCCAGGGATGGTGAATCCACCCCCTCTCTGGGCAGCCCATTCCAATGCCTGATTACTCTCTCTGTGAAGAAGTTTTTTCTGATCTCCATCTTCAATTTCCCCTGGCAGAGCTTGAGCCCGTGCCCCCTTGTCCTATTGCTGAGTGCCTGGGAGAAGAGACCAACCCCCACCTGGCTACAACTTCCCTTCAGGTAGTTCTAGACAGTGCTGAGGTCACCTCTGAGCCTCCTCTTCTCCAGGCTAAACACCCCCAGCTCCCTCAGCCTCTCCCCATAGCACTTGTGCTCCAGTCCCTTCACCAGCCTTGTTGCTCTTCTCTGGACCTGCTCCAGCCCCTCAATATCTTTCCTGAACTGAGGGCCCCAGAACTGAACACAACACTCAAGGTGTGGCCTCACCAAGGCAGAGTACAGGGGAAGGATCACTGCCCTGGTCCTGCTGGCCATGCTATTTTTGATCCAGGCCAGGATCCCATTGGCCTTCTTGGCCACCTGGGCACACTGTTGGCTCCTGTTGAGCTTCCTGTCAATTAGTCCCCCCAGGTCTCTTTCTGCCTGGCTGCTCTCCAGCCACTCTGTGCCCAGCCTGTAGTGCTGCATGGGGTTGTTGTGGCCAAAGTGCAGGACCCGGCATTTGGCCTTGTTGAACTTCATCCCATTGGAATGTCCATGTGTGTGTCTTTGTGGCTAAAGAGTGGAAACTGAAGTATATTTGAAACAGCACTTCAGCTCTAAATGCAATCCGTATGTCAGATTCCAGTTGCAATCCCATTGGTGCAGACTGTGGGAGTAGCACTAGTTCTGAATTTACAGTGCTATCAAATAGATTGGAATTGAAGCTGAAATTAATTAGCTCAGAATTTCAGAAATTAATAAAAATTGAACTTGAAAGTTAATATTGGGTATCTTGATTAAATAACCTAATATCAGACGGGATGAATGTCTCATAATCATATTGGAGGTGAAAATTATCCGTGCTTAACATCTCTAAAAATTAGGCCAGTGCTGTTGTGATCATTAGACTGGCTTGGAGAACCTTACATGAGGGAAAATAACTATGGAAACTTAGCTCAGTGCCTTAAGGGTCAGAGCAAAATGTGATTTTTGTTGCCCAATAGCATGAACTCAAGGACTGAGTGCATTTGATTTATGAACTTAAAATGCACCAGAGTTTCTATAATAATTCTACCAAAGGAATTTTTTCTTTATTTGTTTCATTCTGTATTGGTACTGCAGGTAGTATAATGGTTTTTTTCTGTATAAAAGCTCAAGAGTAGTACAGTAATACAATTACCTATGTCAGATGCTCCTAAGACATTGTTTAGCTGCTTTTCCTCTGGATCACACACAAAGGTTTACATGGAATATGTTTATTTTCTTAGGAAATGTAGAGGCTTGGCATGTGTAGTATAATTAGTCATTTAAGGTGTGTTACAAACATATCCCGTGTGTGCATTTCTGACATTCCCACCTCCTACACTTTCTTTTCCAGATTGTGTTGCTTTTGCTTTGGAGCTTTCCTTGGTTTGAAACACATCACATTGCTCACTTGCACTTGTGTTGCAGAAATTCCACTTCTTAAAATTGCCTCTTGGTATCAATAATATCTGCCAGTTCCAATACTGAGACTGCAAGGCCAAGTTTGTGTAGGGTGAGCATGCAGAGCTATATAAATGTGTTTATTGCAAAATGCACTCTTCTTCCTGGTGGCTTGGGTGGGGTTTTTGTTTGGTTTTGGTATCCAGGATTTGTTCTAATATTTGTTTTCCGCACCATTCCACAGTGTGGCTACACCAAATCCCACTGGGAAATGTGTGCCTTTCTGTGAATACTTCACAGTACCTTTGGTTACAAAGAAATGGGGCACTGGAGATGAAACGATGTCAAGGTTGAGTCAGCTTTGGCCAGATGTTTTTGCCCTGGAAGTTGAGCAAGAACAGTTGTCTTATGAATTTTTATTACCTCTCTGTGTCAGCCAGATCAAAAGTACTACAAGAGTAACCTCTCTCACGATCTTTGTCTCAAACTTTTTTTTTCTTGTTTTACTTCAACTCTTGCATATTCTTTAAAGGGGAAGGCTCAGAATGAAAAATAAATTATTTTTGAATGTGTACAATGAATGCTTTTGGCTTTAGTTTTCAAGGAGGGCTTGGATGAAGCAGTTTTCCCATTTATAATATTCTTTTCTACTGTCACAATGTGGACTTGAGTCAAAACTCAATGCAGGTGTTCAAATTCCAGGGTGATGTGAGCACCTCATCTGCTTGTCTTTCTGAAAGCTGAACTTAAAGTTTTCCTGAAGCTTCTTTTATTTTTTCTTTCTTATTTTGAAATTGGCCTTACTGTGCAGTACTATATTGTTATGAACTTCAGTGAGAAAATAGTGTCAGCTTGTACTGTGCAGTATCCAGTTACAATGAGTGGAAAACTGATTTAAAGTTTGTAGCATCAGTACATACAAGAGGTAAAATAGGTAATAAAAGGAGCCTAAAAAACCCAATAAAATAGTGTTGGCTAACGTAATATTTGGGGCATGACAGTTCAGTAGTTTCAGCACTGAATCATTTTATTGGCAGCACAGCCTTGGAGGGGTTTGTGAGATAACTTTGTGGGTGGTTTTGGAGAGCTCTATCCACATGTGAATGGCAGCATGATAAGAAACCCAGGGAGGATTTTTTCAAACCTGAGAGGTATCAGAAAATATCCCTGGTTGATCAGAAGTGGAAGCTGACATTTGGATAATGAATGAGGATAATCAGTATGGAATAAGTCACTGACAGGAGGGTGATACAAAGTGAAGGATCTGTTTGTTGGTGAATATTAAGGACAGTATTGGTTCTAGGATTTTCTAAGATTTGCACCAAGGTCACTGGGGGTTTCCAATGACTGCACAGTCAGTGGTGACCCAGAGGCAGGAACAAGATATGGCACATATTGAAGGATAGATTGAAACAACAGCTTTAGATGGTGAGATTAGTGGTAAAACAGAGAAGGGATCTATTGACATTCTAGAAAAGGTATATAAAGATGGGTCTTTTTTATTTGCTTTTGAGGTAGTTAGATGCCAAGGAACACTTTTATTGTGAAGGATAGAGCTGGAGAACACTAGGGAAATTAAAGAGGAATAACTTATAAAACTTCAAATTAGAAAGTTAAGTTTTCTACCAAGGCTACAGAAAACAACTTTTAAAAATGTTCTTGTAAAACTTGGTTCTTCCTGTAATCTTTGGAATCACAAATCTTTAAATATTTGGGTTTTTTTAATTGGTATTTTTCCAGTGAATAGAATTCCCCTATTACACTGATATCAGCTATGTTGTAACTTCTTCAGACTTTTTATTCATGCTGTCTGGATGAAGGACAATATCATTTGTAACTGCTTTCAGTTCAGAACATGTTTACTGAATTCTCAACTTGTAAAGGAGTGATACCAGACTTCTTGTCAGTTATTTGTCTCTATTCATCCTGGTGGTTAAAAGCTTATTTGAGTGTCAAGTAACAGCTTTTTAAAATTTTTTTTAAACTTCCTGTTACTCCTGGTAACTTTAGGTCTGCACTTTTGATGACGAAACATGAATTATGTTTCTCAACTTTCAGATGAGGCTTATCCTCTTGTATTAAAGTAAATTTAAACTGATGTTATATAAAACTACTGTGAGGCAATAATATAAATAAATTATTGAGAAATGTCTGAATCTACAAACCAAAAATCCTGTCATTAACTGACTTTCTGTAACTGACTCCAGTCCTACATCTTTTTCTCTCCCTTATTCCTTGTTCTTTAAACAGAATTTCGTGTTGCAAATCCATTTACAAACAGTAACTAAATTGTCTTTTGGGAAAAGTAGAAGAGGATGAATGAGTAATTAATTCCTTTCAAGTATATGTTAGTCTTAGAACAACAGTTTCAGAGAGATGTTTTTAAGGCATTCATGATCAAGGAAAAAATAACTGCATTTTACTGGAATGATCACTGTTAGTTTCCAAATTAGAATTATTATTTTGCCACCACAAACATCTTCATACCTACTTGATAATCTCAGAGGTCTTTTCCAACCCAATCGATTCTATGATTGTACTGGGATATTCCTAAGAATAGAATTCTGTCCTCTCCCTTTCTGATGGATACCTGGCAAAGGCTTCCGAGAATCAGTGACTCCTTAGACTTAGCAGACTTATTTTCAATGCTCTGTGTCCAGAATTGGGCCCAATTTTTGCAGTTTGGGAAGCCCTTACTTTGTAAGCAAGGCATTGAAGTGAAAAGGCTTTGCTTCTTTTCTTACTAAATAACTTGATTCAGGTGCACTTTCCTCTTCCATGCAACTGCTTGTGAATTTAATGAAAAAAAGAGCACCAGTGCAAATTAAATCACAGGTTCTCAGTAGCATTTGCCAACTGTCATTTGTATTTGTACTGTGTTAAATACACACAATGTTCTCTGAAGAGCTGGGTTCAAACCTTTGTTAAAATAAGAACACTGACAAGTCATTAGCAAGTCTGGATAAAAAGGAAAGCAGGGACACTGTGCCTGCTGTTGCTCCTTACAAGAACGTAGGATGTGGCCTCATTTCAAGTGCAATGCCATTTTAAAGGAGGTGCCATGTGGGCAGGATGATAAATGTCTGTGGATGTGCAAAGGACCAGAAGGGTGGATTTCCTTTAGAGATGCTCCCATAGTAGTTTTTGCTGCAATAGTGTGCTGTGCTTAGCCATCAGTGAGTCACACTGAAGTTGCTACTCAGGTACAGAAGTTATTTGGCTGGTTAGTGATCATGTAGGTCATGGCAGTGACTTAGTATCATAGAATTGATTAGGTTGGAAAAGACCTCCAAGATCATCAAGTCCAACCCTTGGTCCAACTCCAGTCACTTTACCCGATCATGGCACTCAGTGCCACGGCCAATCTCAGTTTAAAAACCTCCAGGGATGGAGAATCCACCCCCTCTCTGGGCAGCCCATTCCAATGCCTGATTACTCTCTCTGGAAAGAATTTTTTTCTGATCTCCATCTTCAATTTCCCCTGACAGAGCTTGAGCCCGTGCCCCCTTGTCCTATTGCTGAGTGCCTGGGAGAAGAGACCAACCCCCACCTGGCTAGAACTTCCCTTCAGGTAGTTCTAGACAGTGATGAGGTCACCTCTGAGCCTCCTCTTCTCCAGGCTAAACACCCCCAGCTCCCTCAGCCTCTCCCCNCAGCCCATCTCTCAAGTCTATCCAGATCCCTCTGCAGTGCCCTCCTGCCTTCCAGCAGGTTGACACTCCCTCTCAACTTGGTGTCATCAGCAAATTTGCTGATGATGGACTCAATCCCCTCAATAAAGACATTAAACAGGACCCAACACAGACCCCTGGGGAACACCACTAGTGACCGGCCGCCAGCTGACTAGGCTGTTCCTGCCCTTTGTGTGTGGATGGTACAGAACGTGCCAAAAAACACAGGGAAGAGGAGAACTCATGTTCTCTTTCCATTCTCCACAAATGTATTTGAACAAATCAAGACACATCAATGTTTGTGACTGCACTTGAGAACAGGATTACATGTGATTATGATGCTATATTAGTATTAATGACTGGGAAGTAAGGCCCCAGAATGGAACAAAGCTAATGCAGCTGCACCTTAAATGCATTGAAATCTCCTATCTCAGGCTTGGTCTTTATCTCTTCCTTCAACCATCTCTGAGTTCCTTGAGGCTGGTCCATACGTGTGCATACCACTGAAGCCTTCCCAAAGATTCTAAATCAAGGAGCACTTTCATGAGTTGTCATGTACTGTTTGTCATGAAGTTCTGGAAGGTCCTGGGAGAGAAGGGTGGCTGTTCATTTTTAGATCAGGCAAAGAGAAGGAGTTTTTCTTCTTATTTAATTTACAGCAGAAACCCAAGAAAATGAAAAGTAAAATATGCACAGAACTGACTTTCTCATGTTTTCAGCCAAATCACTTTAATAACATTAGACAGTGTAGGACAAAGTGGGTGAAAGTGTCTGACCACATTACACAGTAAAGAATGAGAAGTATCACATATTTTACAGGAATGCAGACATGGGGAAATCATCCAGCAGAGTGGAAGAAAGGGACTTCATCCTGCCTTTTCTCATGTTTTCGCCTTGTTATTGGTCTTCCCATCTGTGCATCCCACTGAAATATGTGCCACCCTTCAGCCATGAAGCTGGAACTGTCTCGTGTGGTCAGCGCTGGGTAGTTTGCCCTGTGTGTGAGCCTAGAAGTGCACCCTTGACTTCAGTTTTTTCATTAGAAACCCATGACCTCCTGGGTTTTTAAATTTTTTTAGCTCTACTGTCCACTTCCATTTTGTCCTTCAAAATTCTGACTTATTTTGCCTTAAGTTTAGATTCTAGTAGTTTGTGGGGATTTTTTTGGTTTTTCCGTGTTTGTTTTTTTTAACAGATTCCTCATGTTTGTGTATCAGGCAAGCTTAAAAAATGTCTAAAAAATGACATAAGCTACAATTTATTTTTCTGCATTACCACTTGTGCTTTTATTTTAGAATAATATGGCTTTTAAGTTGACCTATTATCTTTCTCTTATTTTCCCAGTGATAAAAACAAGGTGCTGAATTTTGGTCCCCTGCATTCCCAACACTCAGAAATCAGTCAGGTACTACAAATATAATTGAGTGAGAATTTGGCCTAAATTGTCTAAAGCCCCAGGGAAATCCTATATTTGTGTGGGAAGCATCTTACTTTTCATGTATTTTCCCATTCATTGCTCCTCCTCTTTCCTGTTTGGCTTCTGGGATTCTCCCCAAAGAAACCCAAGACGTGTCTCTCTCTTAATAAAAGTATACAGAGCACAGACTCAATGCTGGATTTTGTGCCTCTTGAAAGAACAAATGGGTGTAAGTTCAAATTATTTCCAGTTCATCTCCTGGCATTTGCTGAGCTGCCTTTTTTACGGCAATAAAGGAAAAGTCATTCAAACAGAATATGATTTAGCCCTTATAATTTTCAGTTGGTTAAAAGATCAAAAATAAGATGCTGTGGGTTTTGAAATATACCAGGAAATTAAATATCAGATTTTATTCTTTTAGTTATCTGGGCGGACATTGTGAGTTGTGAAGTTTCCCAGAGAATGTCAGTGTTATAGCTCAAATTAATGCTTTGCTCTCTGCTTGTACTTGGCCATGCTGTACTTCATGTTATTAAACTGTTTTGACTCGTGATCAAAGTTCATGCTGCCACAAATCAGCAGATGGCTGCCTGAAATGATGTGTACAGTGGCTGTGGGATCCACAGGCTGCAGCCCACATGCATTTCCTACAGAGCTGCGAAATTCCTCTCCATCGCTCTTCTGGAAGTACAGAGAACGTAGCAAAGAGAGGCACTTTGCTCATTTCTAATAAACATTAAAAAAGATAGAAGCATCTGAGGCTGGACACTGAAAAATGAATGAAGCTTCCAAATGCGTAGTTCCCCTCAAATCCACTGGTTTCCCCCTGTGTTTGCTCTCGTGCTCTGCTGTTCAGTTTGCAGTGCAAAGGCAGGAGTGCTTTGAGTGTGCTGGCTGGGGCGTAAGTGAAAACACACACATAGCAACTCCAGATCCTACCATTGAAGTGACCGGGGCTGATGTGTCTCCCAAATGATCCTACTAAAATAAAGTAGCTTAAGAAGTTCACTTTTAAAAAAATTTTTATTTTATTTTGGGGATTTTGTGATCTGGTTTATTTAGAGGTACCGAATTCTCATTCTCATGCTGATTTTCCTTTTTTCTATATTTTCAGTCAACATTTTCTTTCCTTCTCTGCTATATCCACTCTGATCAAATTACCATATGTATAAAATTCAGCTGCAAGGTTTCTGACTTGCCCCGGGTCCTGGGAACATACCACCCTCATTTTGATCTCTCTAAATTAGCTTCCTGTACAATTTCCTGTCAAACATGAGTTTCATGAGATTTGTCCTTGAATGTGTATGTGATCATCCCTTCTCACTGTAATGAAATTCTGGCTGCCTAACTAACTGGAACATTTTCACCAAGCCTGTTTTTATAAGAGCAAATACTAATGAGTTTTGGTTGGTTATTTTTTTTTTTTTAGTCATAACTCTTGGAAATATGTCTGCAGAGATAATTCAGGTTAACTCTCATGTGAGAATTTTAAGCAGGGGGATGTGATAGTTGTGTCTTTGTGTGAAGGAATCTACCCCCCTGCATCTTGTAAATTACTCTTCGTATAATTTATTATGATCTTCATGAATTTTCTTACATCTTGATAAAATGAAATGCAGGGAGAAAGCATCATCTGCTAACTATAACAACTCTGTTGCAGGAACGGTTTTTACTGCAACTTGATGTGTGACTAAGATGTCTTTAAAGGGGAACACCAAATGCAAGGTTATTTCCTCAGGGATAAGTCCTGACGATGCTTTGTGTCTCAGTGGGTCAACTTCTGCTGCAGAATGCGTGTATCTCATCTGAAAAATCAGATAAATATGGTTCTCTGTCAGTCTAAAATCGGTAGCTGCTTTCAAAACTTTATCTTTTTTTTTTTACTACTTTCTTTTGGGTGTTAAGAGATTTAATTCTGTGTGTGGAGCAGAGTTAAAAGTTTAGACAAAAGACTTGTAAAAATCTAGTTCCTCACTTCCCAAATTGTTTCTTAACTGAATTATCTAAGGAGTTTGTTCTCAAAGATTTGCAGGGCACGTGGCTAATTATAGCTCTGCTCCTGGCAGGGGATACTTTTTCTCTTGACTGCCAGACATGAGCAAGAATCTTCAAAGAAACATTTCTAGGTAAACCTGAAATCAGAATACATGACTGTTATAGTTTCCTGAAAACATTTATTAGGGAAAGCAGCAAATAATTGTTTTGCTTTCATTCAGTCTTTGTAGGATAGCATTTAAAAACTCCAAAATATTCTTAACACTGAAGTTTTCATGGAATTATCTCGTATTAAGAAATGGTGACAGCTGCACAGTGCTCTCAGGGTGAATTCTGCTCTGACATCATTCAAGTTGCAAGAATCCTTTGCACCCACAGTTGGGAAACCTCCGAACAAACATGAGTTAAAGTAACAACTCCTAATAACAGGGCACTTCTCTTTGTAATCTGATTATTGATGTTGTTTGTTTACATGTACTGCAAGCAAGGTTACCCCATTTGTCGCTCATCTTTTTGGCATCCTGTATTGAAACATCAGTGATGTCATACAGTGTGAATGACTGAATGAGTCTGACCTTATCCTTCAAGAAGTTCTAGCTACAGAGGTGAAAATATTATTTGTTTCCATAGCTTCTGGTTTGTGACCATTCCTTTTGATTATTATTCTTTCCTTGATGTCTTTTTGGCATTACCTGTGACAAAAAAAAAATGGTGAACTTCTTTGTAGGTGTTAGGAATGAAAGCATAAAAGAATTATGATGTGCCCTCTGACACCTTTGATATGCACTTGAAGCTCTTTTGCTCTCTAGAACAGCACCCAGTATATGAGGTCTTGATCTTGCAAACTTTGGAGACAACAAGAAGGGTTAGGGATGAGATAAGAATTGTCATCCAAGTCTCTGTTCATATACCTCGTGGCTGATAAGCTGTGCTCACTTCTGAGTTTGGGTGTAACTCGGCACAGACAGGACTCCTGACTCTGCAAAAATATGGATGGGCTGGGATGTGGGACAAGGCATTATTTCCTGGGATTGACCCCCAGTACAAGAGATAAGGTCCCTGACAGTTTACCTCAACCTGAAGCTCCTTCCAGCTGCTTGTGGCATGGCTGCAAAACCTGTGAAGGGGATGCCTCCACCTCCCCGATGTGTTTTTTTTATCTTACCACTTGGTCCCTAATGTTTTAACATCAATACTCAGCTTAAACCCAAACCAGTGTCCAACACCGTATTTCAGGCATGCAATCAGCAACTGCTGCAGACTAGGGTGTAGTAAGAAGTCTTATTCTTGTGCCACAACTCCTTCACTCCTCCCTTTGCCAAAATCTAATCAATCCTTGCAGGCCGTACTAGCCTGAATCCTAAACCTCCAGCTTAACCATCCCCAACTCTAAAAACAAGGAGTCAGAGAAGCTGTTGATAACTCTCCTAAATTCAGTTTAGCAGCTCCCAGGAATCCTTTTGTACCATCAGAGGGACAGGGAAATTGAGGGTGAATGAACACTTCCCAGTCCTGTGAAATCTGGATGACAAACTAAAGTCTAGCTGAAATTCAGGGGTTATGGTTTGGGTTTCACCTGAGAAGGATTGGAGATTATTTAAACCTACTTTCTCTTAACAGTACAATCTGCCAGGTGCCTGTGTAGGCTGGATGGGAACTTTTTTGATCTCAGGTTGTGAGAGGGTCATTCAGTCATGGCTTGTGAAGAGAAAGAGGATGGCACAAGTAGGTTAAAGTCTGGTGTCCAGACTGGTTGGGGATAATGGTGTTCAAGACATGTGTGGGGTTATGAGATGTTTTTCATGTAAATTCTTGACCACATAGGGGAGGATGCTACACATCATGGAAGAAGAGAAAGTAGAGCTAAATATGGAATTTAGCCTTTTTTTTTTTTTTAAGTGAAGACTCATCCTTAGGTCTTTTGATGCGCCTGGGTAGGGCTGGTTGTCTGGGTAGAGCTGTAAGTCAATAAATGTACTGGAGGGAAATAAGTAGTTTCTGACAATTTTGTTGACCTGTTCTCAGAGGTTCTCCAGGCTGTTTGAGGAACCTGGCTGGGGTTTTTGGTGTGTGGGTTGGAAGGAGGAGGAGGAAAGGATTTGGGTTCTCAGAATGGATGGCTGACCAAGGCAATGGCTGATGCTGAGATGGGTCAGCTGAGAAAGCTTTTGGAACCTGAAAGGAGAAGCTTTTCATTAGAAAAGGGTTATATGTAAGGTACAAGAAATAAAGGCTCTGGAGTGGTTGTGAACTGTGATCTGCAAGGACTGAAGAACAGAGAAGAGTGGTCACTTCACTTGATATTTTCTTTGTAAGTCGCCCTAGGCCTTAGAGTAGTCCTAGAGTGGTTGTATGTGTAGAGTGCTGCTGAACAGGTTTCCCTCTCTGCTGTGAATAAGATTTTTTTTTATATAATCAGAGGGCTTCAAGGTTGTTTGTCTTCACTGCAGATGCTGTTATGGTAGTTTAGCTATGGACACCTTGGAAGGGATGTGTGCTGGGTTCAGTCACTCATAGCTATCCCAAAGAACAGCCATAGGAACTGGCTGCCTAAGGCAGCAGTTATAGGGAGCAGCAAACAGTTGCCCTTACTTATGTGTAAGGAAACAAAATTTTTCAGACTGAAAAACTAACCTCTCCCTCTTACTCTTGCCATTGCTGCTGGCACAAAGTATGTGGGCTCCAGCTTTGCAGATAGCCTCTCTTGGAAGAAATAATCTCAGCTCCTGTGTTCTCTCTTATCCATGACTTTTTGAGGAACAGAAAGCCTCGCACTGTGAAATTTGTCTTACACCATCATCACAGCCTGGCCCCCTTTCCCCTCCCTGTGCCTCAGCAGCAAACTGAATATACCTTTTGTAGTAAGGGAACAAATAGAAGCAGCCTCAGAGACAGAGGGCTTCAGTAGGTATCAAGAACAGGGAAGCATAAGGAATAAAATGAACACAAAATAATTTCCAACTGTAGCTAATTTGCTGAAGGCAGAAGGTAGGAATTGGGCCCAGCTAGCTGCAGAAAATATGTATATCAATGTGCATTTAGAGAGAGAGCAGTTACAGCTTTACCCTCTTATCTTTTCTCTTTGAAGTATCCCCTTGTCCCACCCTATATTTAGCAGATGGAGCGTGGCAAGTGTTAGAAGAGGAGCTGTTACTTATCCTGAAAGCCCAGAACGTGCTTTAACCCTATTATGGGTATGTGTCAAGTACCCAGAAGTGTATCACAGAGGACTCTTCCACTTATTCCTACCTATTCTTAGAAAAGAATCATTCATTACTGTCTTACAAACAATGACATCTTATTTTTTTTCAAAAGACTCATTATAGCTGCACTATGACATGCCTGCATTCTGAGTAGCATATCACTACATTATCTGGTAATTCTGAGTAGATATTGGATGTTTAATGACTACTATTCCAGAGTTTCTGGAGAAAATTAATACACTTCTGTGACCTAATTTTTTCTCTAATTTGCCTGTATATAACCCAGGATGTGGTTCTGGTTTACCTCCACTTTCCTGATGGCATTCATGTGTAAAGAACAACATGCACAGAATAACAATCCAAAAGATCAGTTTTCAGTTTGGATTCTTATTTGATTTAACAGTAGTGCTATGGTTCTTGCATTTTTACACTTTTACAGGTGTAGGTGTCCATTATCTAAGTTTTACCCTGAATTTATGCTTTTTCTTTTTAGTTTTAAACAAAGTGATAATAGAGCTCACAAGCTGAACTAAGCAGTCTAGTTGTACTGTACAAGGTTTGCTTTTTGGCTTACCAATGCTTAGATCTTGTGTGTGACAAAGCTTTTGGTAGTTTGACCTCACTTTAACTGTCTAAATTCAGCTTAAGCTGCTCCTGATACCTTCATCTTCTCTTTCAATCTGTCCTTTGACTAATTTTTACCTCATTTGGTCAACGAAATTAGTAATATTTTTCTTTTAATGGGATAATTAAAAGAAAATCTGCAGGTAGTCTGCTATGACAGGTCATATGAATACTTTGACAGCCAGTAAGGACATTAATGTGATTTTATGCAAGAACGGACAAGACTGGAGAGGTGAAGAGTCTGGAAAAAAATTGTACAAGGTATTTTTGTGATACTGAAAATAGTTTTTGCGCACCTTTTTATTGTTTTCAAATTGTAACAAGAGAAATGTAGTATCTTATGACAGTTAGTGGCAGCATCAGAAATGTTTGGGGTTCTTTCTTCCTGAAGACTGACGCATCATTAGCATAGGAAATTGCTTCAAAGGCACTGAAGTTTGGCTGTCAACCCAAACATTCCAGGAAACAATTATTGCTTAAAGAACATATTCCTAGCTGACTTGGAGAACAAAGTCACTTCCCAAGTATATCCTGCTGAGGAAACAATACTAGGCAGCTCAAATGAATGTGTTCCATTTGATGAAAAAAACCCAAATTATTCATTGCAAACATGGTCAGTCTTAGGTATTTTTTTTTACAGTCAGTCACTTGTAATCCATTTTAGAAGAAAGAAAACTGTGATAAGGTTGTTCATTTGGCCAAGCAGGTGATAATGTTAAGTGACTCAGGGCCTTACTTATATGATTACTATTATTTACAATATGAACATCAGTACATGCTACTTTTCTTCTGTATTCTGTTGTCTTTTTCTCTTCCTCTACTTCAGAAAGGAACTTAGATACAGATTTTTTTTATTGGAGCACTGTTTCTTTAAAATTCAAGACTGTAATTATTTGCAAATAAGACAATGAGATTTTGTTCTCATGTGGTAAATGAGTAGACAACGAGCAAGGAAAGCAGAATGCTTTTCTGAGAACTGGAACATAAAATGCACATGAGCTCATGATGGATACCTCTAATCTCAGGAGATGCTCTGTGCTTTAGTGGGAACCCATGACTTCTTTCTTAATGTTTGCCTGAGTGCCCAGTAGGAAAATTAACTTTTTAACTGTTTCATGCTGTATTCATCTGTAAGCCATCAAAGTATTTAATTTTATGTTTAGAGTATGAGAATATCTGCAGCAAATAGACCTGCAGGTAGAGACTTCATAGTTCTTTACAGTAAATGATGTTCAACTATTATTTTCCCACATTGCCATTGTAAGAAAAGCTTCTTGGAGAAGAAAAAGGGGAGGAATGTTTTGAGAGAAACCACAGTTGCCAGAAAATGCGGAGAAACCCTGGAGGTTCCTACTGAAAAATAGCCAGCTAAGCAAAATGATTTGTCTATAAGAGAATTAGATTTCAAAAGTTATAAAAAAGATATTGTCCTCCTTGCTAAAGTCTCTTTTGTCACTTAGTTCCTTTGAAATGGTCAGCACCAGTCTGCAAAACATGAGCTTTAATTGTTGCTCAAGGAAAGTACAGCCAGTGGCTCTAATGAGTTGCTTCAGTGACCCTTCACTAATGTGGTCTGATTTGATCTCAAAGATCAAAAAGTTTCATTGCTTCCAGAAGACTGAAAGTCACTTGCTCACACAGAGGCAGCCCTCCATGCCACTTCCAGCAAGCTCATTTGACTTTAGCCTCGGGTTTGCCACTTCAGAGTCCCCTTTCCTTGCCATCCTGGTGACAGGTTGCTCTGGTCAAGCTCCAGCTCCTTTCTTGGCTGACTTTCCCAACAGCAACTGCTTAGACCAAGCCATACCTGCCAGCCATTCTGCTTGATTCTCATTCTGCCCATGTAGTCTCTTTGCTCAGTTTTTCTTCCAACCCTTTCCTTAAAATTTGAGTAAACCTAGTTTTACAACTGCAAAAGAACAGTTAAGTTCAGCCCTGCTTATCTGTCTTTTGCTGTGCATGTCTGCACTTAAGCCTGGAAAAGATAATTTTCTAAAGTGACATTGCAGCAGCTCCAAAACTGTTTTGCTTAGTGACTATTATCACTTGTTTAATCTTTGGCTGTTTTTAAATAGTAAAACCATCTGAGCCTCTGATTTATGAGCATGTTTTGATACAAGTAAGATTCCCTTCCCCCTTCCCTCCAGAAAGCACTTTCTCCTGTAATACAATGCAAAGCAGGTAGACAGAAACCTTGGTGTGAGCATTAGTGTGTTTGTATCTGTTATCGTTCAGTTTGAATACCTACTTGCCTTAAACTGCATAAAGAATGAATTTATGAACACGAAACCTTGAAACTTCCCACTGAGATAATTTATTTTAGAGCAAGAGCCAGTTTATCTTTGGATTTATGCAAATACAGAGGGAAAGAGAAGAGATGGCAGAAGGATTTTTGCATTGGCCGGAGATGCCCTGTAGAGTAGAACAGGCTGTCCTGTGACACAGTTCTCCAAGCACAGGTCAGCTTTTTTGGTTCCACATTGTTCCCAACTCAGTTTGGGCTGTTGTTTGCATCTAATTCTAGTCCTGTCCTTTAAATCCCCTTAAGTTTTGAAATAAGGGTGAATTTTTGGCAAGAACCACTCTTGGCAATGTAGCAACAGCCCCAGCAGTAGCCTGTAGTCAGTTCTGTGTCTGCTGGGTTATGCAGAAGGGCACAGTCAGAGGGTTTTCAGATGCATCCTTGAAAATGTATTTTTCAAACTTGAGCCCTCTGCAGTGCTGCTACATGAGGGTTCACACACCTTATGAAAGTATTCAGTGAAACCATCAGTTATGTTCTTCTGAAATCACTGGGGAAAGGAGAGATATTTTCTGTTTACTGTTTTCCTTGTGTGGTGCAGCAATTTAGTCCAGATGCCAATACTGAGGCCTGGCCACATCTGCTAAAAGATAGCGATCACTTTTTAGAAGGAAAAATTCCCCAGTATCCAGGAGGTTAAAGCTCCTCTCTCTTCTATCTTGTGTTTATAAGGAGTTTGTTTATGTTCTGGTGCTTTTCACATTGCTGAGAGCTTCAGGTTAATAAAAAACTAATCCCATGCTGAAAGAGTGCATCTTTCAGAAAGTCATCAACGTTTGATTAAAAAAATTAAAAAAGGAGGTTATTCCAACAGAAGCCTATCCCATGTGTTAAAGAAACAAACAAATGCCTTAATTTTCCTTTGGAGTGTCTGAGTCCTCTTCGAAGCACACTGGCTGCATGTGCTGAGTCCCTGGAAGTGTTCCTGTTTAGTTAGGGTTTCTGTTTGCAGTTCTGTTTCAACAGCAACCTCTAGTAACTTTGAGCCATTTAAATGTGTGCCATGTTGCTTGTGTTTTCTAAATAGAAATGGCTACTTTCACACCAAGCTGAGCTTGCTTTGTTACTCCTGAAAGAGCTTGAAGCTTCTTTCTCTCCAAATACAGTTATCCAGCTCTCTTGGCTTGGTGTTCAGTTTCTGATTATTAGGCAGAACTCAACAGCAAAGACTTTGCAGACAAAAGGTTGAGTAGGACTTGGAGCATTTACTGCTCACAAGCAATTGCATTTAAAAATTAGAAATATGACTCTACAGCTATCTTCATAGTCATAAACATGCTTTGTGCCCATGGTTTTGCCAGAGGAAAGTGCAAAGTTATCTGGAACAGTAATGAACAGTCTCCCATATTCACCTGCAGAAGCTGTTTCTTTGAGTGGACTGCAGGACATTTGCTTCATTGCTACCACTTACCCCAGGCCACAGTATTGCTCTGGATGTTTTCACTTGTTTCTTGCAGTGTATTTTAAAATAAATTGCTGCCTGTAAAGCCAATGACTTAACTGAACTGCTTGGGATGTCAGTGTTTTTCCATGACGCTTTCAAAACAAAACTCTCCCTTGTTGTTCTTGTTTTGGTTGGGTTTTTTTTGTTTTGTTTTGTTGTTTGTTTTTCTTTTAACCAGCAGACTTCTGTTTCCCCGTCTTCCCCTTCTCCTTCCCCTCTTTTGGCACAACTCACTGTGTGAATTGTGATGCCTGCCACTGTATGACCAAAGCACTCTGAACTGTGCTCCTCAAAAGCAGCAGTGAACTTGACAGAGAAAAGCACGAACCCCTTTGTAAGACAGAAACAACAAGGACTTCACACTTCATGATTCTTATGTCTGTTTGTTCTTTATCTGCTGTGAAAACTCATTTGGTTTTGGACACAAGCTGCTGGGATGTTTTTGCTTGCTTGCCTTTTTAAACTGGATTTCTGAAAAATATTATGCAAGAACAAATCAGTGTTCCATTGCAATTATGGAGCTTTCCAATGGGAGCAAGAGTAGAACAAGGTCCCTAAAATTGCCTCTATTACCCACACTAATGGTGAGAGAGGACAACTTTGATTAAGCAAAGCTCAGGTTTTGCAGAATATGTGGGCTTGGAGCTTAAATGTAATGAAAATGCAATGCAGAAAGAATAGTGGCAGCTACTCCAACTGCTGAATCAATACAAGAGCATTCTATAAAAGTGTAGCTGTGCAGGTTTTTAGCTGTCTCACACAAAGACAGCTGGGCTTTCCTCTTCAAGTAGTTTAAAAATCTTCAGATAAGCACCAAAACTTAGAGAATAAGTTAAGCAGATGCATTTTCAGGCTTTTTCCATCACAGATTATTTCTGTGTATACCAAATATTTACAAAAGCTTAGTGAAAAGGAGGTACTGATAAGTATGGCTGTGATCTAAAACTAATTGGGGGTTCCTGATACTGTATTTTAACAGATTGTTATTGGCTATACTGGGCTGGAATACTGGAACAATGTTCATGGAAAACTTAGTCAATCCCACTGTTTTGACAAGCAATAGGTGGTGTGAAACTAAAGGGCAAGGGCCTTTTCTTTTGCTGTCATTATATGTCCCTTTTGATTTTACATATATTTGATGTGCATTTCTCTTCTACCTTGATGTTTAAGTCATTACTCTTTAGAAAGGCATGAGTTAAAAATGAAGCTTTGTGTTTCTGATGGCTTTGAAAAGAGAAGAGAGACAGCATAACCTTACCCCAAAATATAGCCACCCTTCTGGAAGTTTAGCTTTTAATTGCCTTTTTCTCCCCTCCCCAGCTGTGCTATTTTCTGAACTTATGTCCATCAAAGTATTTCTAAACAATTTAAGAATTTCTATAAAACAATTCTTGGATATTAAATTTTCTAAATTGGTTTTCCAAGATGGTAATTAAAGCCTTTATTTGGTGCTCACTCTACATGACTTCCCTCTTTTTCTGTAGAAGTGTCTCCTGCTACTATTTTTCCCCGACAGGCAGCTTGTTATTTGCAAGCTGCTTGTACAGATGCTGTGCAAGCACAAAGAGACAGTTCAAGGGAAAAAGTAACCAAGGAGGATTTTGGTAATGCTTCTGTCCATGTGACACATTCGAGTTACTCATGTGCACACATCTGGACTCTGTTCCCAGGAAAAGCACATAGAAATCATCTAAATGCTCTTTTGTTTAATCAGTGAATTTGTTTTAGTTTTGTTTGTTTATAGTTTCTGGGAGTTGTGTGATAACTTTTTCTCTCTAGTAGGCTTGTCTCTGATCTACTCACAACTCTGTAGGATTGCAAAATGTACACGTATTGTCTGTTTCTTAATAGTAATACCAAAAAAGACAGAATTTTAAAGACCTAAAGTGGGACAAAAGGACGTATGTGCGTGTATAAAATGAATAGTGATTTTTTTAGCTATATCTCAAGGAACACCTAGTAGCTTGGGCATTTCCATGTGGTTTTCTGGTTATTGTTTGACTATTTAGATCATATGTGTTTTCACATGAGTGTATTCCTAAAATTATTAATAGTGAAAATAGTGTACTTAATTCAAAGATGTTTTCAGTATGAACTCTGGTTTCTGGTTTGTTTGTTTGTTTTGTTTATTTTGTGATACATGTTAAATTCTTCCTTTCCAGTTTTTTTAAGTATTTGTATTTAAGAGTGTTATGGTTTAAGCTAGGCCTAAATTTAGGCTTTAGTTTTCAGAGTAGAGATATAATGACTATTGAGGTTATTGGGCAGGCTGAGCAGGACTGGTGTGATTAAAATGTTGCAATATTTTAAAATAGTTGTCTGCTCTAATGCAATGTTTCTGGAGTGAACTAACAATGGTGTAAGAGCTTTAGTGAATTAAAAACTCAGATCCAAGGATCTAAATGTTGATTCCTGTACTGAGATGAAGTATTTGCCTTAACTGTGGCCATGTCTCTATTCTTCATCTTAAATGAGTTAATACTATTAATTTCCTTTCCAGTACCTTGCTAGGGAATGTGAAATTACTTCTTTCTGCCAGGCAATTCTTGGTTCAAATGTCTTTGATCTTTTCCATAACTTCTGGAGAGTCACCACAGACATACCTGCTGCATTGAGATAAGAATATACACAAACGCTTGAGCAGAAGCAAAATTTCAGCCATAGCAAAGGAGCATTCTGGGTTGTCCACTGTGACTCAAACCCCTTCATGTGTGCTGTGATTATACACTGCCTCTAGTACCTACAGTCTTAAGTTTCTCCTGGGATTATCCCCAGCCCCAGCTGACTCCCTGTAGTGGTCCCATCCCAGATGTTTTTGCTTCCAGTGACAGTCAGCTCTGGGATGCAATACATGTGAATGTCTCGCTGTTCAGTGACTGGCCCCATGGTTACAGTTCTGGTCAGAGCATTTTTGCTGAATTAGGCTTTTCCTTTAGTACAGCTGTGTCCTGTCTGTTGCCTGAGCTGACTTCAGTCTCTGCATCATTTTTTTTTGCTTCTTTTTTAGTTCCATTTTTTTACTAGGATTGGTCAAACCAGAAGAATGGGACTATGCCTCAACTTGCATGTGACAAATCTCCTGAGGGCCATGTCAACCAGCAGCAACAAGAATCTGGTGCAACATTTTCTCCCAAACATCTTAGTTAAAGCTCTAGACCAGTTGCCCAGTGTTGCCAGCAGTCCTGTCCTCTCAACACTGTTGCTTTTAGAAGATGGGGCTGCAGATGTTTCCTGCTTTCTGTTTCAGCTGTCTTTTCCCATGCTATTAAACATTTTCAGCAAGCATTTGGGAGCAAAGAAAGTGCTGTGATAACAGAAGAAAAAGTGCTAAAAGTACATGACTAAAGGCCATCTTCTGCAAACACATCTTAGATGGCAGCATGTCCCCCACGTTCTTCTGGAGCTGCCAAAATGTGAGGGCAGAGCCCGGACAAAGCTGAAATGATGGTGTAGAAGAAAGTGCTTTTCATAACTTGCTTGTTTTGTATTTCCTTCCTCTGTTTACAACAGCTGCTTTCAGACTCTTACTCTGGACAGTAGTTTTTAATTATTTGGAAGCTTCTCATTGGTTCCAGAAGCTCGATAGCTTCAGTGGCAGTGCTTGCTGGTTCCATCTGTGGCAAGTGAGAAGAAGGTTCTTAGTTCAGTGGAACACATCTCATGGCAGTGATCCACACATGGCCCTCAGGTCTGGCTAATGCATCAGGAATTTGGGCTGAATGCTTGTATGGACATGAACAAATGTGTCACTGAGTGACCATGTGCCTTTCAAAGGCTGTGTAGCTTTATGACCACCAGCAGCCTCTTGTTTATTTAGGAGGGAAAGGGAGATTTTTTTTTTAAAGTCTGAAGTGGAAACACCTACTTTCACTTCAGTCGTTGAATTACTTATATTATTGTTCAGGACTCTTTTCTAAATAATTATATATTGTCATAAGTATACACAGATCATCTAATCCTTTTTTTTCTGTGACTTCTGAATGAGGTATATTAACTGCATTTCTTAGCTGGGAGTTTAGTTGTCTTGTTCAGTGCCTTGAACCTTGCAAAAGCTGCAAGTGTGAAGGTGTATGGCATAGCTTCAAAAAAAGGCAGGAATGTGATCCACTGATCCTTTGGTGGTGGTCAAAGGGTAAGAGTAGCTCTTTTCACGCACCCCAGAAAGGTACATGCATTGGGTCCCAAGGAACTTTTTAGCTGGATAACAACTGGCTTTCAAAGGTTTGACATTTGTTTTTCTGAGCCAAGTGTGTATGGGAGAAGCCTACAAGGTCAAGAGAAAATAAGCAAAAGTCAAAGACAGAGTTGTAAGACAAATAGTAACATCTGGTAAATGACTTTCTTCTACATTTGTAGAGCTCTTGTTTACTGCAGTGGATGTGAAATGTTTTTCTTGGCAGGATTATAGGCTTAAAGTCCACCAGTCTGGGAATGAAGTTCATACAGGTTTATAATATAACTAATGCACAGTAAAAAGCTGCAAATATGGTTGCATTTAAAACATATGCGTCATAAAACAAAAAGAAATCATCATCAGTGATGGTGAATAGTTAGAAAATATGTAGGTTTTATTACCTTTTGAGAGGCACCTTGAATATTTCTACTGGTATATACTAATACATAAAGTGCTCTGTCAATTGACTGTCATGGAAATCTGTCTTTGTGCTAAGTTAAGGTCCTTAATCTAAGTCAGAGGCAAAAGATGGAGCAAAATAGTTAAAAACTGCTAGTGGTGTAGGCTGAGGACATGACACAAATGAAGTTTTGTGTATCTGTTATGTCGTGGAACCCCAAAAGGGAAAAATATTGCTGAAAAAAGGTAAGTGAATTTCTGATAATTTCCAGCTGATCCCACACTGCTGTCCCTCCTGACTGAATATTCAGGGAGAAAGGGCCATGCAAACAGAGCTTGATTTCTGTGGGAACTGTCTTCCCAGATAAATGTTTTTTTCTTCTGTGAGGAAAAAAAAAACAAAACAGGGAGTACAGATTGTATAATTTTTGATAGTGTGGGTATAGCAAACAAACAACTTGTCCCCTTCTTCCTCTCCCCATCTTTTCTTTCTAAGGCTCAGATTCTGCAGAGGTTACAGAAAAGATCAGGGCCAGCTGGACTCCTCAAACAGAGGTTGCAGAGGTTTATTCAGTTGTAGGAGTACTTCAGCGAGTTCATGTAATCATTTAAAGTTTTATGCTCTGAAAATTAATGTTCCCTGTGGTATTTTGCATTACTTGGACTTTGTTCAATGCTAAATAGTTGAACTGGAACAACAGAAGCAATCCCTTCGGAGATCAGGACACTTGGATCAAATGGAAAGCGAATAAAATCCACAGGGCTTGCTGATTGAAGGACTCAAATCAGTGCTGTCGTTTAGTCTCAAGTTAATTGTGGAAACTTTTTTGTAAGTCTGAAAAACTTTAGCTGTAATATTGACTGAAGTCTCTAAGGCCAGGAAACTGAAGATTTCTTTGTGCTTGCGGGAAACAGGATGTTGAGAAAGAGAAGAGTTGGTCATGTAAAGCTCTTTCTGGAGAATTGTGTAGATATATATCTAGAACAGTTCCAAAAGCTGTGATTGTAGTTTGGCACAATGTGTGTCTCTGATATCAGTTTATGCTTGCATTACTTGCAAAGTCATGCCAGTTTCTAGAGAACAAAATGTGTCTGTGTTGTCAAAATGCTTGTTCATAGCGTACAGATTATTTACAAGTTAGTTTTCACGCCGATATACCAGCCTGGCTGCATTGACTTGAACAGTCTCTCCTGATTTAAACTTGTGTTGTGGAACCTGGCCCCTTGCATTTATATTTATGAATAAATCTTTTTGTTGTCCTTGATAAAAGCAGAAGAAGCCAGTCTGTTTGGAAATCAGTGTGAATTGTTCAGTTGTCCTTGCAAAGAGGGACAGTTGCATTTTGCTGTTATCTTTTGATTAGTGTGCTCTTCACCACTGCGTGTCTTCCCTACAGATCTCACCAGCCACATGTCAGCAAGTGTAAGAGCCAATTTCTTGCCCTTTGTAAATCAGGCCAAGGGGAGGTCTTGGGAGCAGAGAGCCGTAGTGGACCGTGGAAGTCTGAGAGCAATTATTTCCCACTAATCAAACATAAGAAATAGCAGGAAGCAAGATTTATTTATGGAAGAGATGTCTGCTAAGAAACCTACAGTTTTTATTTACTACTTCCCAAGAAGTTTACTAGAAAATGAACAAAATAAAAGCCCTGTAATGTCTGAAAATAAAGACAGTTTAAAAATCAGTCAGAAGAGAGAAAAAAATCTTACGTAGATTTAAAAGATACAAGTTCATTATTTTGTATCTGTTTTGCTGCCATCACTTTCTAAATAATGTGATTGTTATTGCTATTTATTTCTAAATAATATTGTTTATTTTCGTTTTAAGGAGATGACATTATGAAAATTATTAGGACAGCAGAAAGTGATTGCTTCAAGCTTAATTTATTTTGAAAGCTCATAGTTATTGAAGTTTTAAGGTGTAGACTAAAGGAAGTTATTTATAGTCTGGATCCAGGCCAGTGCAGTGCTCTATCAGCCCCTGGGTAGCTCAGGGGCAAATTTCACCTTAAGGAGGAAATGACTTTGTTTCTCTGCATAGTGGAAAGCTGCCCAAAGCTACCCCACTTCAGGGAATAATAGAGGACCTACTTCCATGGTAGTCCTGTTCTTTCCCACTGTGCTACCATATTTTTCTCTTTGGGGATGCTGGAGGGGACAATTCCTCCCTGATGCTGAAATGGAACAAGTGTCCCCTCCACTTGTGTGGCTGCTTGATCCCTGAGCAGATTTTGAGTGGATTGTTCTTGGTATCCACCTGTCCATTAGGACTGTCACGATCTGGAGCTGCATCTGGTGTCAGCTTGAAATCAAATGTAGGCTACTTAGGTTGGCAACAGACTTCTGTTCCAAAGAGCAAAACACTGTTCACGCTAGACAAACCATTTTAATACCGACTCAATTCTGAAAATATTTGACAGAAATCTCCACCAACCAGTCCATCATAGCCTGAAATAAATATTGAAGAGCACCAGAATATCTTGGCCCGACTATCAGACATATCTGGATGCACTGGACCATTGTTCATTGTGCATAACTGTGATTCTGACATATGAGTAGTCTGCCCAGATTATTAAAGAAAATAAAAATAAAGCCATCTGTTTATTATACTTGCAGGTCATTTCCTGCATATGCAGTTCTTGGAGATAAATGTTGTGAAATATTGAAACAGTGCTTCTTGTATGTTAAATTAATTCATGAAGGAATAGTAGTATTTATGACATTGTAATTACATAAAAAGGAAAAGAGGAAAATCATGCCTTCAGGTGAAAACAGGCTGACCAAAAAAAAAAATTGTGTGAGCAACTGAAATGGTCTTAAAAAACCATTTTAACAACAAAATAGGGCTTTAGAAAAATATGCATTACTTGCTAAATCAAAGCTTTTTGGTTTATTTCAGTTACAGTTTATAAATGGGAAGATGTAGAGCCTTTTCTGTGTATCTGTTTAGTGTCTGTTGTGCTTTGACTGTGTGGATTTTTCTGGTAAATGCATCATAGATTCTGCCCCACTACTGATCATCCGATGTACTGGGAAAGGGAAAGGAATTCTAATTGCCCTTTGGTGGAACATTATGTTCAGCATCTATCTGTGGTCTGTGTTGGGTGGAATAAATGTGGTGCCTTGTTGACAGTTTATTCTTGAGATGTTTCCTGGGAGCTTCTGGAAGCATTGCACCAGATCCTCAGAAGACATGAACAATTACATTGGATTTGGCCTATGGGAAGGCATTTTTACCTGCATTTACAGTTATGAATGGTTAACAGTTGCATTTTAGTTTGATTTCTACAGAGCTTCAGCAAAATATTTACTTCAAGGACAAGCTGTAAGGGAAATCAATGTATGTCCATCTTTTCTTCTTTGGACATTGGGTTATCCTTTGCTTCCCTATGATGAAGCAGAGAATGTATCTGAAAAAGGAGTTGCACAAATAATCTGAAGGAAGTATCCATGGCATGGCAATGCTTTCCCAGAGGAACAATGCTTTCCCAGGTGTCTCAGTGTTGCCTGACTAAACAAAGGTCAGTGTCTGTTTTGGAAATTGTTGAATATGAAATTGTCCTGATATTCTCCAGCCATACTAATTGCAACTTTTGTAGTCCTTGGAATTAGAATTGGGAAGAGTTTCTCTGCTCCTCCCCTCACTTGCACAGTCGTGCAGAGGTGGCACAGAGTTTTGCCAGTTGGTTCCTTTGTTGCTGGCAGACAAAAAAATTAATGGTGCAACCTGCCTTTTTGTTTCCTTCTTTAAAAGTTTTCTTAAAAGACTAAGCCTAAGATCAAGAGCTTTGCAGATGTATCAAGAATTAATGACTCTTGTGTATGTCACACATGCCGTGCCAAAAAATCTACATCCCAGCTGAGGTGACGAGTACTGAGACAAACTCTGACAGGGAGTATGTCAGGGGAGTACAAACTGAACAGGAACAAGTATTGGGAATGACTTCTTACAGGGAAAACAAAAGATTAGGGATTCATAAAAAGACATGACTAAGATGTCCATAAAAATGAAAGCTGACTAGTCTGACAAGCCTTGGATTTCAAAGTTTTGTTAAAGGTATATCTAGACCCTAATGGGTCTGATTTTTTTTTTCTGTCTTTTATGGCTTTCCTTTTTTTTAGTATGAAACAGAGGTATCCTCTTAGGCGGTGACTCCCTTGAGCTTCTGCTGCTTATCTGTCTTTTAATCATAGTGAAGAATACAGGCCTTTTGATATGATCCCCTGTTGCAGATGAGCATTAACTGGGATGAGGGGAATTGCCCACTCCACAGTGGGCAAGGTTGAGATATAGTTCTTTGTTTTAGCTTTTCCCTCTGTGCTTTAGACCTGTTGTGGAGAGAACTAATGCTTTCTTCTGGAGAAGTGATTCGGAGTTACTCTTCAGCCAATGTCAAATTCAGTTTGGCCCCATAAGGGACAAGGGGGTTTGCAGCCTGTGGGACAGACTCAAAGAACCCCTGGGCCATGCCAGGGGTGTCATCACAAGGCAGAGAGGTATTAAGCCTTGATGTAGAGTGTAAAACTGTTTTAAGGTGTGTTTAAACTCCTCATGATCATTGACAAAAATGATTCAAAATTTTCATATTTTTATCTGTGCAGAAGTGTTGGGTCAGGTCAGAGCCCTGTGCCTGCACCCTTACTATGATGCCTTGAATCAAAACCATGTGGTCATGCCTGTCTGTGCCCTTGAATAAGAACAACCAGAGCTGCAGTACAATTGAGTGATTTATGGGATTAAAATATTTAGAAAATAAAGACAAGATGTGTTTGTTATAGTTACAAAGCAGGCCCTCCAAACAGCAAAATATTTGGCAATATCAGGAATAGTACAAAGAAAAAGACATTGCTTTAGAAAAATCTGCCTTTGTCCTCATCTTAAATACTGTATGTGGCAATTGTCTCCCCATCTGCAAAAAGAGAGACTGGAGTTGAGTTACAGAGAAAGGAAACTAAAATGGTTAAGAGAATGGGGCTGCAACATCACAAGGAGAGACTGAAATGTTTGGAACTCTGTGATGAAGAGGAGAAGGCTGAGAGGTGGAACTGATTGTTACAAAGCTATGAAGAGATAAAGTGCAACCCATTATTCATCAAACCCTGTATTAATAGAACTAGAGTCTACATAATTTCTTTGGGTTTAAATCAGTCTTCTACAAGTTTCATTACTTTGTCCCATTGTATGGGTAATTTCTGATATGTGCTTCCACAGGAGACTATGGAAGAAGATGCTATCAACAGATCAAAAAAAGTTAGGCAAAACCATGGATTGGATGCCCATAAAGGAATTCTGAAGGGATTAGGAAGGAGGATTCTGCAACAACCTTAGTACAGCTCTTGAGGGAGAGTCAGAATACTTGGCTAGATGAACCCCAGTAGGGTTTTTTATGTTTTTGTCTTCCATGCTTATATGGTGCCTGATGAAACAAAAGGCTTAAAGATATAGGTGAATTCTTTTTTCAACAGAGTTAAAATGGGTTTTTTCCTTATGTTTTGGGTAGGATATTCCAGATGATGTAGTGTAGTACATTGGTCTGTAGGAAAGTGTTTTCTTCTTTCTATTTTCTGTAAATTCAGCCATTTTAGCTTCATGGAATGGAAATTTTTAGTTAGCTCTTTTTCTTAGTTTTTTATTTATTAAATAAGACTTCAACCAATGCTTGGAGTTAAGTACAGTTGCACATTGGGTAGGGAGAGGAATTATACTGTGCAATTATTTTATTTTTGGAAAATAGTTTGCAGCTACTTGTTATTACACTTAATATTGAAAATAATCTGTAAAAGAACTCTGGAAAAATGTTTTCACAGCTTAATATAGTTGTGTGATAATCAGTAATGGCTTGATTTTGGTTAACTTTGTTATTCTCAAGAAGTACATTTTATTTTTTGACATCTTGATGGCATGAGCTGCTATATCTGACTGAAAGTGGCAGAGTCTATACCTTTTTGGTCTCAAGTCACCTTAGTCTAGGTTTGAGTCCATATGGCAAACAAATAAAAGCATGAAGGGAATATTTCTGCACCAGAATATCTGCAATTGTATTTCTGTTATTTCGTTCAGCACAAATCACAAGACACTGCACAGTCTTAATGACACATCCTTGGGTTGACCAGTTTCATTCTGCTGTTTCCTGCTTTTCTGTCTCTTATTCCAGGAGGCCCTGGAAGCATGACAGGCCTTTGCACAACAGTGTGGGAGAGGAATAGGCAGGGAGAAGCCTGTACTCCTTCCTTCAGTGTCAAACATCAGCTCTTCATATTTTTCCCCACAAAATGCCAGAATGTTTTGGTTCGGATTGGGTTTTTTTCTGAGGTAAGAGGATCCCAAGCCAAGAGTGAGCAAATGAGCCTGTGAGAGGTGTAGGATCTGGCAGTACAAGAGATGAAAAAGTCTCCATCCCGTTGGTGCTTCATGCAACCTCCACAGACAAACCCTCCTGCAGAGCTCACACACCACTTTGCAGCATTTCCCAGTAAGATCAAATTCTTTGAAGCAGGAGACTTGTGAAGTGAAGAAAAAGTCCCATACCTCTCTGCAGATACCTCAATCCTTTTGTACTTGCTGTCTTTGCAAGTATCACGACAGTTGGCGCTATCATGAGACAGTCATATTTGGTGTCAGTGACACTGAGGATTCCAGCAGTGTCACCTCTGCCACAACCATTAGTTATCACTGGAGCAGTTTTCCAGCTTCCCAGCCAAACTTAGGAGCCCGGGGGGAGGTGTGGAAGCAGAGTTGGTGTCTGACAGGCTGCACCTGGGAGAGTGCACGCACCCTCTCATGCCTTATCACACCCTGGCCAAATACTCTGTGTGTCAGGAAGAGGTGCAGTGACAGGAGCTGCCTGCAAGTATTTGGCAAGGGAGAGGATTTTATGGTTACTTGAAGCTAAGGTGTTAAAAGATGTATTTCTGTGAGTGTGGTATTTGATGTGACCATGAAGAAAGAGTGGGTGACCTTTGCAGTGCTGGTAATGGATCCCAGGTCAGGTCTCAGGCCAAGTGTTACAAAGGTTGTAGCACTTATTACACTTAAGAGTTTTTGGGGGGTTATTGTTTAGAAGGGAAAAATGATAGGAATATATTTTCANTTGGGGGTTTTTGGTTGGTTGGTTTGCGGTTTTGGGGGTTTTTTTGGTCTTTTTTTGTTTGTTGTTTTTTGGTTTGACTTTTTGGGTTTTTTGTTTTTTTGGGATTTTGTTTGTTTGTTTGTTTGTTTGTTTGTTTGTTTGTTTGTTTGTTTGTTTGTTTGTTTGTTTGTTTGTTTGTTTGTTTGTTTGTTTGTTTTTTTTTTGTTAAATCAGCTTTTAAACATTCAGAGTAGCAGCCTGTTTGGGTTTTTTGGTGGTTGGTTTGTTTGTTTGGGTTTTTTGTTTGGTTTGGGGGGGTGGTTTTTTTGTGGTTTTTTTGTTTGGTTTTGTGGTTTTTTTGTTTTTTTCTTTTTTTGTCTTTTTTTCTTTTTTGTTTTGTTTTTTTGTTTTGTTTTTTTTGTGGATTTTTTGTTTGTTTTTTGGGGGGTTTGTGGGTTTTTTGGTTTTTTTTGTCTTTTTTCCTTTTTTGTTTTGTTTTTTGGGGGGTTTTTTTGGGGGTTTTTGGTTGGTTGGTTTGCGGTTTTGGGGGTTTTTTTGGTCTTTTTTTGTTTGTTGTTTTTTGGTTTGACTTTTTGGGTTTTTTGTTTTTTTGGGTTTTTGTTTGTTTGTTTGTTTTTTTTTACTTTCCTCAATACTGTCTGACAAGGCAAATCACCCTGCAGGCCTTTAGTCTCTCTTTTTTTTTGTTTTTGTGCTCGCTGATGGCCAGGATCTCTTGCTCTAACAAAGACCTGTATGGTTTGACACCCCTTAGGGCTGCTTCAGTTATGAGCTTCACAAACAAAATTAGCTTTGCTGTAGCTTCCACGCCAGAAAATAAACACACAGACACTTAAAATGCAGTGACAGTCAGACAAAGTCTTTCTAGGGTTTTTAGTTGTATCGTTACAGCCCTGCTCAGCTGGGGAGCCTGGAGAACAGCTAAAGAGTAGAAGGAAAAGTCCCGCCTTTCATGTAGAAAAACCTGGCTGCTTCATCCTTTTCAAGGCAACAGAATGTCAAGTCAGGTTGTGTTGCCTAAGGCTGCTATGCAGTGAGGGGATTTAAATGTAACCTCTGCATACAGAAAAAGGAAGTCCCTTAATTCATTCAATATTTTATTAGAAATCTCTTAATGCTGGTCTTATTCCTAAAGGTAAACATCTCTGAGGCTTTTCAAAGCCTGTATTTCATTATTTAGTAATCTGTTTTCACTAACACAATTCCCTAGGTCTGAGCCTGTAACTAAGTCCACAAGCTGGAAATACCAGCAGTCCAGGAACTGTTAAATAATTAAGCCATTGGTGCCTGTAAGTGTTAGGGCTTGAATCACTCATCTTTTATTTTCACAAACTGCTGGGGAAAAAAGGTGTCATTGCAAAGAGGTTACTTGCTAGCTCTTTTTAAGGACAAGATGACTTTTTCCTACACTATAGTATGGCTTGCAACTGTATGAATTTTTGTTTAGAAAGAAGTATTTTTAGGATAACATTTAATAACATTGAGCCTGTGCAGACTCGGTTCTTTGTGTAAAGCAGTTTCATTTTGTATCCATCTCCTGGACTCGCTGGAAATCCCTACCTCCATTTAGAAGCTTTCTATAGGACTGGTACATGGCAACCTTTTTAGAAAAATGTTGGGCTATGGACTGGAAAATACAAGGGGCTGTTTGGCTGTGGGATTGCAAAGCTCTATGCGTTGTGTGGGCACAAGTGCTTGTGCTTGTGTGTGTGCCCAGGTGGACACAAACACACCATTACATGTGTCCTCTCTCTCAGGTGGGGCAAATGCCTTGGAAGAACTGGAGGCCAAATATTGGGGCTGCTTATTGTGGTGGCATCTCAGCCCCCAAGGTGGATGTGGGCTCAGTCTGAACACATAGGATATGACACAGGCTGCTCTCTGATTTCAAGAGGATGGAGGCAGGTCGGTCCACCAAGGGAGTTTCTCATCCATGAATGATGGATGTCATGACTTTTCTTCATCAGAGAAAATGAGATTGATTTTATCCTAGAACTCTGTACTCCAGAGGAGGAAAAAGTAGTACAATTATGCATATAGTGTAAGAGAAGAGGAGTTGGAGGAGGGATGACAGGGGACTTTTGAGAGCACTTAATAACATGCACTCCCCACTTTAGTCTAGACAGAAGACATTTGCTTGTTAAGGCACCAGATTACCCTCTTTAGTAGACAATCTGAATTCAGTTGCTGTGTGGACTGAGATGGCTGATAGAAATGAGGGGTTGGTCAGGGAGGGGAAGAAAATGAGATTCTGATGAAATGTTGTAGGATGTGAGTTTATTTTCCTTGTATTGCTGAATGGAATTCTGCACTTAGCAGTGCAAAACCCAGTTAGTACCAGGTAGGAAATGCATGTTGACTGTCTTGAGTACTGGGGCCTCTCTTGTTCTATTGCATATGATGATATAACAATGCTACCTTTCTGTTTCCATCATTAGACATACTTATCAAGCTAAAATCTGGAAATAAGTGGTTAGAACTAATCTATTTTTTTCTTTTTCATTGCCTCTATTTGTTTCCTTTGGCTTTTTGAAATATCTTGTGACTCTTGAGATCTGTAATGAGAAGTCTGTCTGCATTCCCTTCAGTGTTTATTTGCTGTATTTACAAGCTTGGACAGTATTGACATAGTTACCAAAGAGAAATTGTCTTGGCAATGGTGGGAGCTTTATCATCTTCATATATGCATAGAAAATTTAAGCATACAAACACTGAAGTAAAAAAAATTATTTGATTTCTAGTCACTCATAAGTTATTAAATACCACTATCAATCTTACCTCAACAACCTCTGTTAGACCCAAGTGCCTTCTGTATGTTCATCATAAAACAGTTGGCAGCTTTGGCTATCAGCCTGAAAATATTTTTGTGCTTATTTTGAGAAGAGCAAATTGCCTCAAACGTGTAAATTACAAAAACATGAGGCTTGCTTTTCAGATCACCAAATATTTGAAAATAACTTTCCTCTTGGTTAGCACTGACTGGACTTATTTGCAGGCCTGATTGTTTACATCATATTGACATCTTGTTGTGGAGATATTCATGATTATCTTCATGAAACCTTGTGGATTAAGCAGGTTGTGAATATTTTCTGCAACTGAGAAACGGTAAAGAGTAATTACACACCTCTTAGGATTTTTTTTGTGAATGATACAAATGAATCTAAAAGTTTCTGCTATTATGAAGACACCCCATTTCTTTAATAGCTATAGTTTAATTACAAAGTATTTTTCCCAAGCTCTTTGAAATAATTGAAAATATGAGTAAGAAAACTAAAGAACTTCCTTTTGTTGTATCCTTTTGAAACAAAGTCTCTATTATGGTTTATTCTGTGAAAGTTTAGAATTAGTAAAAATTTATGCAGGATCACGTTGTCACCAAATACCCCCTTATACCATATCCTGGAAAACAACCAGAAATATATTTTACCTGATGGTCATATTTACCTTCTCTGTGCCAGAAGGGGCGAAAATAACACTCTGATTCTATCAAAAGGGAAGCCCCTGCAGTGTGGTTTGGATCTCCAACTATCACTTTCATACAATGAATAATAAAGTTTCTTCTGGTGTGACTTCTTCCTTATAGGCCAAGACAGTTTTCTTCTAATTCTTGTGTTTCTCAAAGATCTTTTGTTATATTTTTTTTATCTTTACCACTGTGATTTGAGAATAATGCTGTAATGTGCTGCCATGTACTCAAGGTCAGTGTCACTGTCCTTTTGAGTCACTGCACTTGCTGAAGGGACAGGTGATCCTTTCCATGCTAAAACTTTCTCATTTGTCTCAGTGAACTAATTCAGTGCTGCGACAGCGATGCAAGATAAAACCAACTGCAAGACGTAGCAAGTAAATTCTGTTTTTGAAGGACTTAATTTGTTAATATCAATGTGCCTGTATGGTATTCCCCTCACACTAAGAGGATTCTGGATCGAATACAATGTTGTAGATCAGGGATTTAGAGTGCAGGAATCTTTTTTTTTCTTTATCTGAAACAATGACATTATTTCTTTTAGTTCTTCAGATGACCTCTCTGAACTAAAAGTGCGTATTTTAATATACCAATTAAATAAACAACAGGATGGAAGATTGCGACTGATTGAGACTGATGCTTCAACATTTTGCTCTTTAAATAACACAAACATTTTTTTTCATTGCCAAAGAATTGTGTCCCCAGCCACCTCCCCAAAATAAATCAAACCAGTTCCTTCTATGCCCTGTATTATAACCACAGCAGATGACTTATTTTAAAGATATTTTAGCCTTTTTTTGAGAGGAGTAGAAATGTTAGTGTGAGGGATTAAATACATTAAAATTAATAATCAGTTCCAGGGTAGCAGCCTCAAATCACCTCAAGTTTGCAACAGGGGAAGCAGCACATGTGCAGAGCACAGAGCTGCTGCAAAGAGGTAGCTGGGCAAGTTTTCTGCCATGGTCTTGCTGCCCTATGTTAAATGTGATTTTTTTTTTTTTTGTCTTCACTCTGGGGATAAAAGGGCACAACTGCAACTTCTGAGAGTTTTCCATCAATAGGTAAATTCAGTATTATTTGGGGAATTTGTCCCCGAAGAACAGAAGGAAAAAAAATAAATAGCTCATCTTGAACGAGTATTCTCATAATAAACTCTTGTGTAAATAGGAGTGATGTAATGCACATTATTCTTCAGAATTAAGATTTCCCTTTGGAGTTAACAGGCAATTAAGTGTCAAATTTGAGGCAGAAATTGAACCAAGATGTAATAGATTTCTTTTTCCTCTGTTGCAACAACTCTCATTTCCTTTTTAAAAATCAGACTTATTAAGCTGTTTCAGATGTCACAAAAGGGCCTGGACAAAGAGCTGTCAGGTCCCTGCATTAATCTTGCTAACTTTGTGGTTTACAGTGAGCCAACAATACCAAAAACTCACTGTTGTGTGTCTGTCCACAAAACTGATCTTGCCACTGCACTGCAGTTTACTTTGGAGGCCTCTCAAACAAAAATAAGTTTAAAGGATTCATCATTTATGCCTGGAATTTTACTGTATCTCTAAAGAAATGGGAATGAAAGTCAAATGCAGTTTTTATTACTTGAACTCAAAACTTGCTGGATTTCTTTACTTGTTGTTTGGACTTATTGAGTCATTAATATTTAATCCACAGTAGAGTTAATTATGCAATTTTATTTAATGAATCTATCATATAATTATATTTTATGCCAATTAATTGCCAATTAATATTAAGTATTCTTATTAACATATAAATTATTCACTTCTTGATCATTAACTTTCAACATCCTATCAATTTTCAACAACATCTGTGCATTTTCAATATTGTCTACTTTATTGGTAACAGATCTGGCATTTTCTTTAATATTTTTTATACCACTTGGGAACTTTTATTGTTTATTCAGAACAAAGTTTTCCTAGTGTACAAATTGTTAACTTTTTCTCTACTGCAGTTCCAGTGCTTTGGCTCTTGCTGTCATAAATGCTGTGGTGCCACCTTCTCTGAAACCTCAGTGATGCTTTTAGGAAAGCTTTACCCTTGTAATAACATCCTCAGAATAAATTGATCTTGGGAAAGGCCATTAGGAAATGAAAAATTTGTTTGTATATGAATCTCTTAAAGCGTTTGCAGCTTGATTGAGGAGCAGAGTTCATTTTAAATTTATTATTTTAGTGGCAGACCACTGAAAGATGATTCAGAGAGTTCTAATGGAATTGTCCTTTATAAAAACATCTTTATGGAAAATGTGCCCTTTCTGTTTTTATGCTATGGATGACCAAATTTCATTTTAAGGTTTCAGTGAAGCACCAAACTATTATCTGTTTTCTACTCTTGAAACTGTGAGGAGAGCAGCTACTTTGGAGCCACCCTGTGCTTCAGGTACTGCAGGAATTTTCCCAGTACACGTGGGAAGATGGTGTATTTTGTCTCAAACAGGGTATATTGCCCTAAACCTGGTGCAAGTATATTCTGAACTTTCTCTCCATTTGCAATGTTTGGAGCCTATCCTAATTAGGTCTAAGCAATCGAATGAGATTATTGTGCTAGAAGTGTGGCATTGGAGATTATTTTTTTTTTAATTAGGCTTTTTAGCTCTGTAACCCTTACCAGCACAAACACAAATACTGTCAACATCTCTGTGGCACATCTACTTCTGTTCAGTTGACATGTTTGCATACTCTGGAAAAGAAACCAAATTCCAAATGACAGCCCACAGCATTCCCCTTTGAATTAGCTTGAATGAATTGAGTAGGTTATAGAGCTGTGCTTTCTTATGGCTTTTGGGTTGAGAGAAAGTTATTGGCTTTGCCAGATCCTTGACTTCTTTTGTATGAGGCAAGGGGTCTCTGCAAATCCACATCACCTCAGGGAGAGCTTAAAGAATTCACCAGTTCCTAGAGGGTCTGTTGCTGGATCAGTCCAATGGTAGACATAACAGGAATGCAAATTACTTCCATTATACAATTTTAATAAATATGATTCAAAGACAACTGTTCCTGCAGCTTGTCCAACAGAAAAAAAAAAAAAGAAAGCCAAAGCCAACTGCTGAAAAAAATGACAGTAGCTGTGATGAATTATAATTCATTTTGGACAGGAAACAATAAATATATGACCTAAAGGAAAAGAAAACTTCAAGCAATGTAATTAAGGAAGAGAAATTTCAGTAGTAGTATGAACTACAGGCTGAGCCAGGAAACCCTCAAGTGTTAGAGATGAGGCTCTGAATGTCCAGTTGTTCAAAACCAACCTGGAAATGCCCGCAGAAAGGATGCAGCAAGTCTTGCAAAAGGTGAGGGTCTCCAATAAAAGGTAATTTCTGTGATTCTAGATGCTCATCCAGAGACAACTGGGAAAAAGCATTTTATTTCACATACAGCCTTAGCAGTAGGACAGTCACTTCCCTGTTGCAGTCATGTTCCTGCCTACAGAAGATGACTAAAGAGATTTTTGCTTTCCCATGCTTAAAGAACCTGTTCAGTTTGAGGGGTATTAATTTGTTCTTCTGGGCCAAACCTCAAGCTCAAGGTGATTTTTATAGCCTTCTGTCTTTTGCTGTGTTTCTTGAGCTTTCTCATCTTCTGCTTTTATATTGCAACTTCTCTTCCTGTTTTCCTTCTTACAAGATATTTTTTACCCTCTAAGTTCATGTGAAATAGTCCCCTGTATTCTCTTCACAGTCTTATTTCTGCTATAGAAAAGAATCCTGTGTATGGCATGGAACTTCCTGTCATAAAGTTCAAATCTTAGAGCACCAATCAGCTTCTACATATCCATTCACTGAGCCATTCCTTCTTCAGTGCCAGGGTGTATTTTCTTTTTTCCCCTCCATGTTCAGCCCTTGCCATTTTCCAGAGGATTAAGACTGTCTGTGGGTCACTGTTTTAGGGCCTCAATTTATAGCTGAAGTGCCATGCAAGGAAGAACAGGGTTCTTGCCAATACTCTGCCAGCCTCAGATCACAGGAAGAAAAATAGTATTCAAAAATGGATCGCTCAATGTCAGAGGTAACAATGCTTTAAAAGTTAATTTTGTAATTCACCGTTTCTCTATTCCTAATCTCATAGAGTTGTTGTGGTGTTGTTTTTTTTTTAATTATGGAATATGACAACCATGTTATCACTGGATTCCAGTGAAGCCAATACTATGTGTTGAATTCAAACCAGTCTTAACTGTCCACTGGCAGCGAGATGTACCTCTTTGGATGTGTCCTACTTTTAAAGCAGTAACAGACTGTAGAACTGCATGATATGTGGTCTGTCATTGATTCAGAGGTACACAGGCTGCAGTTTGAAGTTATTGGGTTGGTTTTGCTGTGTTTCTCTCCCAATGTAGTATCAAGATTGCTGAATTTCAGAGGGGATATGCTGTAACATGCATGCAGATCCTTTTGGACACCACTGTACACCAAGAGTAATTTTCATCATTAATCAATTGTATTTCAAAACTAAAGGCCTTTTGAAGTACAGTTGAAGGGTGGGGGGCACAGTGTAATGTTTGAATTCATCACTGTCAGTGTTGGCCTGACCCAAAGGGCCAGGCAGTCCACGAGTGGCTTCTGCTGTATCAATTAACTGCAATCCATCTTCTGCTGGTCTTGTTTCCTCCTTAGCCAAGGCCATCCTGGTAAGTGTGGAGCACTATGCAGGACAGCTCTCTTCCTCCTTTTGTGAGGGTGGCAGGAGGATTGCATTACTTGCTCTACCATCTGCAGTGCCTATCCCAGGAACCCAGTTAGAGGAGATTACTGGTGTCTGCTGAGTTTGATTCTCAGACTAGCAAAAAACAAAGTGGCATCTGAAATTCCAACTATGCAATTCCAGACCTAAAACCTCTCTGTTCTGATCCAGTCAGAAAAAGAGATTTTGTATTTAAATGTTGAGTGTTAGATTAAATATTAAGGGCCTGATTCTTCATTGCATTGCACTGGTGTTATTCCAGGATCAGCATTCTGATTGCATCTTTAAATGCAACATTTCTTCTGACAGGATAGAAGCTGATATGCAACCTCTGACATTGGACTCCCACGCTGTTTCTTATGTCACAAATGATGACAATTGCCAGAAACAGTGACTAGCAGCAGCAAGAGACTCTACAATATTCCCCTTAATTGAATTCTATATTTTCAGGCATAATTTGCACTTTTAAAGTGTTGAAAACTGAGCATTCTGACATGAGTGCTCAGTATCCCGTATCAAGCCACCGGGAACAGGAAAGTTTTTCTTTCAAGATTCAACAAAAACAGTCCCTTACTGTGTGACAGAAACAAGCTGCACCAAACCTGCCAATGATTCAGCATGTTTTCCTTAATTCAAACTGCGCTGTAGCCTGAAGTTTGCAGTAGAGATTTGAACCCTGCAGGGAAACACCAGAGGCTCAAGCCTTTCTCCCAGCATCAGTCATGGTGCCAGGTAGGGAACCAAACGAGTAGCAAAACACTCTCTGTACTAAAGTAGCATAACAAATGGCTCCAGGGCACAAAGAGAGAGGCCAATACACAGCATTAATTAGCCCAGAAGTAATTAGCAAAATATTGCTAAAAACATTTAAGTGCCACAATTGAGAGCCGGATGAGTTTTTGAACTCAGGAATATTCAAATCCTTGTGCAGTAGCTGTGAATTTGATGCACATTGTGAGGTTTCAGAGACAAGCAGACCAGTTTTGACTGGAAGAGAGAAATACAGTATAAAATATCATTTTCTGTGGAAATTAAAGGCTTTGAATGAAATGTTAAGTTTTTCCAGCAAATTCTGACCTATGTAAGACAGGGAAGAAAGAGACATTACTCTTTACTAGAATTAGTCCCATTTGTTATGGTGAACATTTTTCTGAATTTAGCTGTGTTTTGCCAGGTGGAAACTGTCTTGAAGTGAGTAATTAATTTTTTAAACACATTCATTATTTAAAAGTTTTGGAGAAATATTTATTATATTAGATTTCAACATATGGATCATGTATGAACAACCTATTCTTAGTTTTACTTACTGCATTCGATATTTGCTATGACATCCTTCAGCTCTGTGATCTGTCATCTAAGTCTTAAGTTTTAAAATATTTTCCCATTTTTCACGGTACTACTCTTGACCAGCCGGAAATGAAGAGGATGTTTATCATACTTCACTAAACACAGGAGTCTGTTTAGTCTTCTCTATTTAGTCTGAGCATTAAGTAGAAATTTCATGTGCCAAAAATTAAACCACGTTGAAAATATCAGAGGAGCTTCGGGAGGGATACATGCGGATGCGTTAAAAATGCCTAAGAAGCATGTAAAATAATTAGTGTTCAGTTCAGAGGGGTTTCAATAAGTTGCATGGGCTGGCTTCCCTGGGCTCTGATGTATCAGACAGACCTGGCACTTTCAGAACACCAATATCAATTAAATTATGAATCAATATATAATAATAATATGTAACGGCCAATCTTCGCAAACGAAGATTTGGGAAGGGCTCTCCCCCCTTGGGTGTGCCCTTCGAGCCTGTGCAGTGGATGTTTTAGGTGAGGCACAGCGTGCACAGAACTGGCCCCACCGTTTAAGTCCTAAGGTTCATTTGCCACAGCCGAGCGAGCTTGGACAGTGACAGTGAAGTCCTCGGGACTGTCACAGACCCCGGTACTGACCGGGGCTGACCCTGCTGAGCATCCGAGATGTGATGGGATGGGATGGCAGGGAGGCATTGAACTGCCAGGGGACGGTCCCCTCTGAGACTCGAACTCACGACCTTTGGATTCGGAGATTTACCATAAAATAATGCATTTGCATAAAAATTAATGGAGCAATCTTCTAACCCCCTGATAGCAGCTGCTTTTCTCAGATGTTCTTGTAGTCATGTAGTCATATACCTCTATCCAAGCAATAGAAGTGGTTGTCTAATGTTGATGGGTCCTACTGAAAGCAATTTTATTTACAGATTTTCCTTTTTCTGGGAAGTAGTCCAATTCCTCAAGGAGCGACTGATTCCTTTCTATGCAAAATGTGAAAAGCTATGAGGTACTCAAGTGCTTTGATTTTGTTACATGTTATAAATGCTCAAACTGTGAGATCTAAAGCAGTATTTACACTGGAACGTACTGACAGACAGGATATTTAGATTCAAGAGCTTCATTTTCTCTCTGTTGAAAAGTAAAGAGGAACATCTATTTATACAGTTTGCATGTAGGGTAATATTTTTATTTGAATTACCTTCATTATTTGTACATTGAGTTTTCAGTTTGCAGTTAATCCTAAAAACAAGTCCAACTAAATATTTTTCTGTACAAATGTTATTTATTTACACATAAAATTTATCAACTTCTGTGACAGATTTTTTTGCTATCTGGTAATTTTCAAGTAACATGATCTAAAACCTCCAGGTTAGTAATTGTGTCAAATTTTAAGCCTTAGGCAAAATTTTTGAATGAATGAAAGCCTACAACTTATTGTTCATGCAAACATGCAAAGCAGCTATCTAATTCTACCACTGCCTGGCACCTGTGACCTAAAAACTTTTGCAGAAAAAGATACTATACAAAAATGCAAAAAATAAAATAGTTGGCATTGACAAAGGTTGTGTTGGTTTGTTTTTTTTTTCCCGAAGACTGTAAAGCTCTGTACGAAAAGTGCTTTAAAAACTTGCCCTCAAAGAGTCTCTCTTTTCAGCTGCTGTGTAGAGGTCTTTTTCCATTTGAAAAATATTGACTGTGTCTGTCAAATTACTGGAAAAAGTGAACAGATCTGTTAATTGCTGTTGATTAATGCTTTTTGCCTCCACAACTTTTCATGTTCCTAGGGAAAAGGCTACTGGGCTGCATTTGCAGGGTGGCTACTATCCTTATGGGCAGGTTAGAGACTGCACACTCCAGGGCATCAAATTGTGCCCGAACTCCAGTCTGTGTTCTAAGTACATGAAATACATAACTGTGTCTAAACCAGAGTGGTCCAGTGAACACAGATCAAAGGTGGGAGTCAGGGGATGTTGCTTCCATTTCCAAACCTTTCACTCACTTCATCCCGGACTAAAATGAGTCTCCCCATGTCTTTCTCACTTAGTGTTGTCATTCTCTTGTAGCTGCTTTATATGGAATGTAGTTGGTCCAGACCTTGGTTTGAACTCTCAGAGCAGTATCTCTAACAGTTTCTGATCCCTCCAGCTGCTTTGAGCACTGCCCTCCACTGCAGCTGGTCTTGGCCTAGGATTGACTTTAGGTGGGTTCATTACCATTTAAGCAGAGTATAACAATGACATGTGTCTGGGCATGGTATCCTTTCTATGGATTAATAAATTGAGCGATACAGAGTCCTGTAGACCTTCAGCATCAGTTACTGACACTGCACAGGCACATGTATCACTTCTCTGTTCTCCAGTCTGACTTCCCACACGGTATGGTGTCCAAATTTCCAAGCCTCATTCTCCCTTTTCTCAAGGCATTCAGAAGTCTGATTTCAGTGGTATCCAAGGCCAAGGCCATCTGTGTGTTAAAGATCTGAGATAAAGACAGGATTTGGTGATTCTGCTCCTTTGGTATAACTATTTTTGGAATAAATCCTTTCTGCTCACTCAAGACAATTCAAGCGTCCAAAAATGCAACATGTGATCCTGGGAGATGTGGCCCTGAAATTTCATAAGAATTGGAAAACCGGAGAAAGCATGGAATTTGGAGAAAAAAATAATTTGAAATCTAGGCAAGAATTAGACTGTCTGACTACAAGAATAAATCCCCCATTTTTGTGATGAGATTATGCCATTTGGCTTCCATGGGAACCTGTCGTGGACACACAGCACAATAGGCCTGATTATTTGAGCATCTTGTATAGTTCACAACTACTTAGAGTAAAAAGCTTTGACCAATCCTGATGATGATCCTTCATTATTGTCTAGAGATCCATTTCTACCAAAAGGTAGAAAGAATAAGGACATGTGGAAATAAGTAATCTAGTGACCATTTTTGTTCAGGAAACATAATTAGCTCAGGCACTATTTAGGCAAAAATTGGTGTTTAAGGGACTAATAATGCTTTAGTAACCTCTTTGGAACTTTCCAAATCCACTAATCAAATGTGGGATTAGTACCCTGATAAATTATGAATGGCAAAATAGGATTGGTTACACTTTCTGAAAATATCAGATCAATTTAATTTCAAACAGTGATGGAAGCAAATTCAAAAAGTGTATTTTATGGTCCTGCTTCAAGTTGTAAAGGACTAGCAAAGGAAGGGTGATGCTGCCTGTTACAACCAGCCCCAGAAGGGGAGGGTAACCCAGGTTCTTGTTAATAAATCCCTTGGGGTTTAGAGTGAAATAACACTGAGAAATCGGTGTTTGTAAACTTGGGTTCTGTTTAGGATTGGAGAAGGCAGAGAGACAAAGTTATGGGATCATTTGGAGTGGGGATGCCAAAAATAGTCTGCTGAGGACTTCATATGGAACTAGGCTATGGTTTGACCTGAGGTTTAGTCCATGCTAATGCCAAGGTTAGGGTGGTGAACTGAGGAGAGACAAAGCTTGGGGCTGCAAGAGACTCAGTCTGGCTGTAAACAGGGAGAGAAGCGACCAAAAATTTATCTCCTGAGAACTTCTTCAGGCAGGACTGTGTTGTGTAACTTGGGCTAAGCCTGGGACTGGGTAAGAGACCAAGTGTAAAGTTGTAAGTGAAGTGAAGCTGTAAAACTGCTGCCAAAGAAATTGGCATTCTGCAAGTAGACTTTTCCCTTCAGAGGTTTGTCTTGTGTGGGAGGGCTGTGGGGCTTCCTGAGAGTCTGAGTCAGTGCCTAGGCCAGGGTTGGTAGAGGGGCAGAGCCTAGAGCTGCCCCTGGATTGGAGCTGCAAAGGAAGGAGAAAGCCGGAGAAGGATTGCTCTTGCAAGAACTTCATGTGGATTTTCCACCTAGAGTTCCATTCCAACCTCTATTATTTTATGATTATGTATTGACTCTGGGAAACAATGTGAAATGAAACAAAAGGAAATAATCTCTGTGGCTGCAATTCAAGTTTTAAAAACCAGAAAATTGAGGATTACTCTCCCATGGTCTCCTCAACATGAAAGAGTGTGATGCAGCACTGCATTGGCTACTCTCCAGTCTAGTTGGGAGGTAAATTGTAATCCTCTTCTTGGAATCCAGCCCTCACCACCAGTGCCCCTGACCCTTCTTCTCCTGAGAACTGAAGTCAGCCAAGTGGAACCACAAGCCCTGCAAGGAACTGACATTCACAAACCAGTCCTCCCACTTTCCCACCTCAACATTTTCCTCTTCTTTGCTGAATTTCCTTCTTGGCCCAGACAACTCCAGGCTAGACAAGTCTGCTGTGGCAAACCATCTAACCCCCTTGGGCATGGGCATGGACAAGACAAAGTGTATTTCCTGGGTCCAGCTTGCAAACAGCTGAGACTTCATCATACTAAAACTTCAGCTGTTGATTCGAAACATGGGATGCTTCCAGCACGTATGGGAGTGAGTGCCTGGGAACTGGGAATGCCGTATTTTAAGTGGCTGAGCCACCCCTTCTTGGGAAAGCCCTTTGGGAGGGAGCCGACAGGTAATTTTGTGGGGCCATTGGAGTAGTCAGTCTGGCGTGTCAGGCCCATGAGACGTCAGCCAAATTCACTGCTCTCTTTCTGCAAGAATCCCATGTTAGCCCTTAGAAAACATCATGTCTCATAAGTTTACAGCTCTCTGCATAAATCAAGAAGTTTGGAGAGATAAGGGCCAAACCATATAATAAAATATTTCATTAAGTACTAAGTGCTAGATTTTACAGCGTTGACCATTTCAAGGGCCAATTCAAACAAGGCAGGATTAAGCTGAGCTGTTTCCCTTCCTAACACTGCTCTCTATAGCATAATAAATGATGGGGCCATAAGCCAAGGAAGGCGACTGGAAGAAAGGTTTGTTTAGACTGCTACAATAGCCAATTCAACATCACCAGAGGAATGCAGGGGGTTAGGAGAGACCTGAACTAGCAGAGCAATGACTTACTGAAATGTCTGAAGACATTGAATTTATGCTTCAGACTTCTCCAAACATCCCTATAGCACTTAAAGCTTTTAGAAGTGGATGTTATATGTTGTTTTATTAAAGGGAGATTATCTTTGTGTCTGTTTTTCTCTGGGTTTTTTTCTCCACTTGTTCTGCATGGTAATTTGCTTCTTACTGTTTCCAGTTTTATCACTAAGTGCTTTTTGAGAAGTCACTTCATTCTCCGTACCACTGTCTTTCTGTAAAACAGCAACAGTGCTTCCTTCTTGCTCTCTGGAGCCTCCAGCTCTCTGAAGTCTCTAGAGAGCTCTCATTATGTTTTTGTTTTACTGGCAGCAGGACCTGCAACTTCAGAACCGCACAGACAACAAAGCAAATTTAGCTTATGAAAACACTTGTATCCAATTCAGTGAGAAACAACCTTCAGGAAGCATTTTTCTTGTGACTGGGGAGGTGGGATGAGAAAAGGAAAAGGACTGTCATGTTGCACAGAGCAGTGCACCCTTCTCCCAGAACCTGCCTACCTGCCTATCATGTCACAAGGTTGCTTTCTTACTCTTTTCCAGCTCTTTATTACTGCTTTGAAATTATTAACAACTGTTGACAATTGTGAATTGTGTTCCTATTTCTTATCTCTGGTATCCAACTGTTTCTTCTCCTACCTTTAGCTCCTGCTCTGAAAGTAGGAATGTGGAGGGAAAAAATACAATAATGCACATTAAGTGAGATTTCATATAATTCTGCATGTTAAAAACTGTGAGTGTTTGGTCATAGCTTGTAAAAATCCATAGTTCTAGTCCAAACAATCTACATCCAAAAGACAGACAGAGCGAAGAAAATGCATCTGAAATATTGAAGCATTTGGCAGATGAGGATTTATCAAGAAAAAGTACGAGGAAGGACTTTCTTCTCTCAATTTTTGCTATTAAGTATAAGCTTCTCCCAAGTAATGTCGTTATACCTGTATGCATTCATCACTGTCTTCACTAATTCTGTTTTATCTATTACCTGATGACAGTAGGTTTAGATAATATAGATATTAAAAGGTTGCCAGTATACAAAGAAGAGTTTTGAAGGCCAAAGTAGTTTAGGTGTAATCCTTAAAAATCTAGTATTTCTTTACTAGGGATATCACTGAGCATCTCAATGAAAACTACTGAGATTTTTTTTTTTCCTGGGGAAAAAGGTAGCAGAAGTACTTCAGACTTTCAATGACACTGATTCTGAAGAAAATAAAATGCAGGTCTTTAAAAATATTTGGTTCTTTCCAATAATTTCTCCAAGAATGTTAGCTAGAGGCATTTTTGAAATTGAGATATTAGGCCAACCGAAAGTTTTATTCACTATGTCAGAACCTTTCTTTGCACTTTTTTTGTGGTCACAGCAGAGTCGTTGAAGAGAAAAGCAGTGACCTCACAAATCTCTGGTGAAAAACTCACAGAGTAAATAAAATGAACTAATAAGTTCTCATTGCATATTCCTCCCATGATACTGCAGAAGCAACCAGTGGTAATTTTACTTTTTGCTTAACTTAGGATTTCTTATAAAGCTCATTTTCAATCATGCCTTCAAACGGAAAAGAAAATAGTTATTGTGGTTAAGGATTTGCTTAGAGGTTAAAAAGTTATTTTAACAGTATTTAAGGATTTTTGTAAGTTTTTCTCATGTCTCACTTTTTCACCACTGAATTAACCAATTTATCCCTTTTCAATTTCACCGACTGAGAACTTAACAAACAAAAAAATTAATTTTTCAATTCCTTATTGTACTAAAAAAACACCTTTAAACAGTGCCACTAATTACTGCCATATAGTCCACTACCTAATATGGACATACTAGCATTTTTTAAGTAACATAAAATTATAACAACTTTTCTTAAGGTACGGTTTTGTTATTTATGTCCATGGAAACAATGGAGCCATGAGGAGTTTTGCCCTTGGCTGATAGCTTGGTCTTTTCAATGTGCCATTTACTGTCTTCATGGGGATATATGAGGTGACAGATATCTGAGAAGGTCATAGCAGCAAAATGTTGGCTATGCATTTTTATAGTTCCTTAAATATTTTAAAAAAATGAAAGAAATTTTCATGTTTAGAAGTATTGTTTAAAAATCTGCTGTGATCTCTTCATTGTTTTGCTTTTAGAAGATTTTCTGTAGGGCTGTAATTGTCATCCTGCCTCCTAAAATGGTCCAGTGTTTTTCTTCTCCCAGGCACTCAGTAATAGGACAAGGGGGCACGGGCTCAAGCTCTGCCAGGGGAAATTGAAGTTGGAGAGCAGAAAAAACTTCTTTACAGAGAAAGAGTGCTCAGGCATTGGAATGGGCTGCCCAGAGAGGTGGTGGATTCCCCATCCCTGGTGGTTTTTAAACTGAGATTGGCCGTGGCACTGAGTGCCATGATCTGGTAAATGGACTGGAGTTAGACCAAGGGTTGGACTTGATGATCTCGGAGGTCTTTTCCAACCCAATTGATTCTATGATTCTATGATTCTATGCATTTGACTACAAAAGCCGTGGTGTTTGTAGCAAGTCTTATAAATTTGTCTGGAAACGTGAGAGTTGGCAGCTCTGATTACAGGTAAAAAGTATTTCTGAGAGATGCTCTGAAGTAAAGAACCAATTGCTGTTCAGTTGTGTCTCCACTCCCTCTACTTCTCTTGTGCTTTTCTGAAACTGTCTAGACACTTACTGGAAGAAACTTTCATGGGACAAATAAACTATAAATTCAGTCAATTATGGTGGAAAATTAATTTGGAATTCACCACTAGAAATGCTAGTGTATTTCTATGAGAAACCTGGCTGTAAGAGTTAGTAATTTGATAAGTAAATCATAGCATTACCATGTGGTTTTCATCAATCTAACCAATGCAACACAAATTTGAAACCTTCTTGTTTATTTGTTGATAAATTATAAATCAAGTGCTGGTAGACATCATTGTGAAAGTAATTGGTATAGAATTAAGAAAATCAATATTAGTTTATGATCCTCAAAGGATAAAAGGCTGAATTTCCTGAATCAATTACTGTATGACGTTTGCTATTCTCTGGTATGAAAGTCTTTTAGAAAATAAATGGTTAATGCATCTATGTCCAATTGCCATATTTATTTCATTAACATTAAGAGAGCTGGAAAGTCACATAAGCTAGTGCAGATTTCTGTATTCATGGGGATATTCTCATTGATTCCCAAAAATCAACTGGATAATAGAAAGCAAAATTCTCCCTGCTACCATAAGGGATGACCAGGATTTCTCTTCATTTCCTTTTAGGACTGTTTCCTTTCACATCAGCCATGACCATGAGCACTGCACCTTTTAATTCCTTGTCTTATTTACATCCTACCTGTTGGTCCAGACCACAGAATGTAAATGTTAGTTGTTTTTTTTACCATCCACTCCCATTTTAGTTTGCTATTTTGGTTCTTTGGTTTAATTCTTTTAGATATTGACTTTTTAAATTTGTTTAATTATTGATTTAAAATAGCTTTTCTTTTACAGTATGATGTGCCTCTAAACATAGGAGAAAATTGAATGCATTGCAGGAAAAAGGGTGTTTTGTGGAATAAATCAAAAAGCATTTCTAGGATAGGGTACAAATACTGAAAATTGTAAGTCTTCATGAACATGCAATCTCATGAAGCACCTGAAATTATACCAAACATTTTGCCAAATGGGAGAACACAATAAATGCTCTAGTTGTTTATCCTGGTGTAAGAATGATGTAAAAATTAATTAATATTGCTCTGGTGGAAAAAAAAGAAAAAAACAGGAGAAACTAGTGTAACTTTACCCCTTCCAGATGGTGGAGTCATGGGGTAGCACATTATATTTCTGTATGATATTATGTGATTTATACCTTTGAAATTTCCATTAAAATCCAGCTGCATTATCAGTTTGCCACGAACATTGTAGTCTTTCCAACTTATTCATGCTGAGTGATGTATCTGCTCATAAGTTTCTGAGATAGGTTTCTGCTTGACACTTTCTATGCCTGGCATCAACTACAATGTCCAGCCTTCAGAAATATTAAGCAAATTATGCTCAACTGGTTTGAAAGCAGATGTTGAGGCAAAGATATGGTCTTCATGCACTCCAAGTGACACCTCTGTGCTTTCGTAACTCACACAGCTGCTGTTATAAATCTTGAAGTAGGAGAGTTCCATCGTTCTCAAAGTGGAGTGAAAACCAAGCTGAAATTCAGAAATATGGGCTCATTATTTCAGGGGCTGACATTTGCAAATGCATGATAGAATGTCTTTTTTTTCTGGTTAACAAAATAATTTAAGATCTTCCACATCAAGAAATAATGTATTAATTAAGACCATCTGAGGTATACAGATGAATTCAAGTAGATGTTTCTCAAGACCTTCATTCAACGTTCTGAAAGTGTGTGCTTCAACTTAGGGTATGTTAACTGAACACGTGTTATTCAAAGGGCAGTTTATTTTAAAAATCACATGCCTCATTTTTTTTTAACCAAATATCTTTTTTTCAGTGTTGGAATTCAAGAAAACAATATGCAATAAAGGGTATTAACACTGAAGCCCAGTGTACATATTCAGAAAGAAAATGGCTTTATTCAGTTTATCATAATTAACTCCCACAATGGATTAGGAAAAACACATATGTGCCAGGCTGTTTAAAAGAGACTTTACAAAGCTAGTTTAGAACCTTATTGAGATTATTTTCCAGAGTGTATATACACAAAAATGTCTTCATTTGAAATTAATTAGATAACTCTATGGAGCAATTGACCTGGTTTGCACTTTCCTTATTTTGTCTATATGGTAACATGAAGTTTAATTGGTATATCTGCTTCTCTGCATGTTTTACCAGTATCAGCAGAAGAAAATGTTTCTAAACCTACAAAAATCAGAAAAGACCCATGTATGTACTTCACAAAAAGAAAGGTGTCTCATCTTTCATTATAGATAAAATTTACATTGCTTACATGTCCTTAGGTTTTATTTCTTAAATAGTTTAGGAGGACAAAGATATTTTGTAAGTCTTGTATTTATCTTAAAAGTTGGACAACATAACTTTCAAAACTTTTTTTTACAGGATTTTTTTTGCCTTTTTTTTTTGACATGTTGATGATTTAACACTTCGCTTGACTTTAATGTTTTGTTTCAGCATAGGAAGATTAAAAAACTGAAGCCAAGACTGGTAATAGCATTTCTTCAGACCTCTTTTAAAGTCAATTGTATTTTGGATTATTTTTCTTTCCTAAAAATGTTTTACAATAGTTTTTCTTTCCTATCTTCTGTGGCTCTTTGTAGGCATGCCCATGATATATGCTAGTCTTCTGCTGTGAAAAAATTAAAGTCAAAGATAGATCAGGTGCTGTGTAAAAAGTGTATTTTCCCTTTTAAGTTTACCACTATCATTAGGAAAGGCAACGTCATTAGGGAGACAACTGCAGGGACAGCTCACACCATAGCATTGATCACTCTTAGGTTTGGGAATACTCTGGGTACAAAAGTACTGTTAGTGACTTGTCTAATGAGAAAACAAGCAGTGAGCGTGGCCAAAGTGATAGTTACAGTTCCCAAAATAATCTGAGAGGTACGCTCAAAAAAACCCCAAGGCCAGAGTTCATCCAGGTTCTGGGACTGGGTCTGAATGGGCCTGGGAGAGCTGGGAGTGGAGCCTTCCCCAGGCCCAAGGAGGACAGCCTTGGCTGAGTTCAGCTGGTATGGATGGTGTGTTGCTGCAGAGCCACTCTGGGGCTTTTAATGACACTCAAACCCCCTCATCACTACAGGAAGAATTATGCTGGAGTTCACCTTCACTGAGCCAGACAAGGTGATAGGAGAGAATCCTCTCATATGAATTGCAGAATCAATTGGGTTGGAAAAGACCTCTGAGATCATCAAGTCCAACCCTTGGTCCAGTTCCAGTCCCTTTACCAGATCATGGCACTCAGTGCCACGGCCAATCTCACTTTAAAAACCTTCAGGGATGGTGAATCCACCACCTCTTTGGGCAGCCCAATCCAATGCTTGATAACTATCTCTGTAAAGAATTTCTTTCTGATCTCCAACTTCAATTTCCCCTGGCAGAGCTTAAGCCCGTGCCCCCTTGTCCTGTTGCTGAGTGCCTGGGAGAGCACTTGTCACGTGTATCAAATTTGCCAAGATAAGCACCAATGTCACATTAAGACAAACACAGCTCAGCTGACATCTCATGTGTATGTGTACACTACACGCTGCAACATGGCCTGATTGCATGTGATTTATGTAAATATACTCCTTTGCCGCCTTCTCTTCCCGTGGTGTTCTCTCAGAGCCTAATCTTGACCAACTAAAAGCACTATGCAATTTCTTCTGAGTTCCTCTTTTCAAGTAATAAAGGCAAATTCTGTGTGTGGCTGTGTAGGAGTTCTTTGGATGCTGCCTGTTCAAACGCTTCTGGCCCTCACTGGAAGAAACTGCAGTTGGCATGTGCTTGATACCTGCCTGATATCTGCCTCAGTGTGAACAAGGAAGAGGTAAACAGTTCCTGGGGTGCAGGGGTTCAAACTCCTGCAAGAGAAGCATGACTATGTTGCTGGTTTTAGTCTTCCCTTCATCTGACTCCTGCAAGCTGAGTGTATATGTCAAATGCTGCTCTTGGCCTCACGTCTGAGAAATCTGTTGCTTCTGACGTGTTTTCTTAAGGGAGTAGGAACTGTTAGTGCTTTTCCTTTGGCAGCCCACGATCAGAACATTTTAATTGCCTCCTAACAGTGAAATGTGACTGACTAGAGATGCCTCTTGTCTTTGCTTGGCTGCCTTCTTGAAGTCAGTATTTTTGAGGTGCATTGGAAGTGATTTAAGAGAGCAAAGCTCTATATTTTGCTCATTGGTAAGGGCTATCCAAAGATGAATACAAGTATAGAAATCCCGTTTGGAGAGGTTATTGAGAATTTAAAAATAAAATAATTCTGCTCTTCTTTAATACTGCTGTATTAGTTTGAGGCTGGGTAGGGAAGTAATAGTGCCGAGTAAGCCAAAGTTTGAATTTATACAGAACAAGCAACCCAAACTGAGCCCCAAATTGAAGAGATTTCTTACTTTGTACAAATGCTTGACTGGATAAAACAAGCGGCTTGCAGACTCCTTGCCAAAAAATTTGTCCTTTTTTGCTTCTACAACACAAATTTAAAGGGAAACTGAACAGATAGTTGGAAGAGATACCTAGAAAATACCCTGAATGTCTTCTGCTTGGAGGCTGAGAGATTGTGCTGGGTCAGGTGGACTCTTGGTCTGAGTTAGTATGGCCATTCTTGTACCCTAAGATGTCACAGATGGCACTTTTTGGAGCCAGGATCCTTTTGTTGTTGCACAGTGTTAATGTTCAGGGGCTTTAGGAAGGAGAGACGACCATTTTAAAGTTTCCCAAGCTCCAGAGTTCAGCTATTTAACAGGATTTAAAGGTCTTTCAGAGAGCTGTTTGCTGACCCCTGGGTTACCTCCCTCTCTGTTGCACACTTACATTTGCTGAGTGTATCTGGTTGGATTATTTGTTTATTCTGCCATATAACCTTCTAATAGCATATAAGTCACCCAATGCCATATTGCCTTAAGTCAGGCCTGCAAAAGATATATTACCTTTTAAACTTGATATAGTACCTTTTCTTTCTGAAAATTAAAGTATTTTTGTGGACATTTCACAGGTTCAGAACAAAAAAATAATCTGTTGTTTAGAAATTATTAGTTGCAATAAGTTATGGAAAAATGACACAATATGTAGTTGTACCTTGAAAAAAGAGAGTTTTGATGTTTGATGAAAACTAAGAGTTTAGGAAATAATTTGTACTTTATATATTTTTATAACGTTACGTAATTTTAAAATATTTTTTATCTTTGTAGTTTCTCATTGTGTTTTTACTTCTTGGCAATGTAGTATGAGGGAGAAGGAGCTCAACTGCAGGACAAGAGTAGAAGATTGTTCCTCCAGCTCTCTCTTTGTAAAGACAAAAGCAGGCAGACAGGCAAAGAGCTGATCTGTTGCTACATCTTGTGAATGACAGTACAGGGAAGAACTTGTTGCAATAGTTAATTAATTATTCATTTCCTTATGTCATTTGTAAACTTAAAACTGCTTCCAGCTTTAACGTATATCTCAACTATTTGCTTACAAAGCTGCACTGTAGAATGCTATTTGATTTGGAATTGTTATGATTGATTTTGGAATTGTTGTGAAGGGAGAAATAATGAGGGACACATTCAAATAAACTTCTATTCATTTTTCTGAGCTGAAATTTAAAGCAGCAGATTGCCCAGTAAAATGTTTTACCCTGGATTCTTTTTGGCTGTAAACTACAGATGAACCAGAACTCACAGTGACTGCTGTGACAAAGCACTCACAAGAGGGTTAGTTATTTTCTCCTCTTTCACTTATTTAGATTATGCCCCAGAAATTATTTCTCCAGAGGTAACAGTCCATGTAATTTTATTCAAAACATGCAAACTAGTGCAATCTTCAGCCTAGCAGTGCACAAGGATTTTATAGCTTTTAGTTACTTAAAAGCTTTTCAAGCATATACAAGTGTTTTAAAGTTAAGCCATGAGGTAAACTCTCCAAGCAAAGGCTTTTCTAGACAGCAATTCCTTGATCTTGCTCTAGCCCCCACTTTTTTTTTCTCCACAGAAGGCCATTTTATTTTTACTAAATTCTTATTTACTCTGCTGCTCTTCCCAGCCCAGCTGAGACTCTGCTGGGAGGTAACTGCAGTCACCTGGGCTCAGGATGTACCATGGGAGGAAGGAGCTCCTTATTTTAATTCCCCTCCCACAGGGGCAGAGCTAACATGGGGCAACATCTTTCTTCAGCCATTTTTTCTCTATGGTATGTAATTTTTATTTATATATTTCTTTGATAATTCAGTAAATCTAATGAGATTGTGTAAGAACACATTCCTTCTTCCTCAAATATCTTTCAGCTCTTTTTATTTTTTGTTACATTTCTGAAAAGTTGTGTTTAATTCTTCGTTTTTGTGGTCTTTCAGCCTGTGTTAGTTTTGGTGGGCAATGTATTAAAAGCCAGTAAAAGTTTTGCTGAGGATAAAAGGGTCTGTCCAAGTTTAGCTAAAGTGTTGACCTTGAAGGAAAAAAAAAAATTTCTTAGGCAATTTGGAAGATGATTTTTCAGCTATGTTGTTTAAAAGTGCCCTTGAAATTACACACAGGAAAGATTTCTGGATGGCAGAAAATAAAGGGATAATATTTTGTGCTCTCATGATAAACTTCTGCAAGACGCTGAGGGTTTAAAAGAATAATACAGGGTTAGAATGGATTTCATTTTCAGTGGTGTTGCCAGCTGGGGTAGGAAACTCCCACTTTTTAATTGAAAAGGAGAGAAAAAAGGCCATGCAGCTGAAGAGAGAAAAGAATAATATTACAAGAGTAAATTTAGAGGGAATTTTCTTTAAAGCTTTGCAATATTAAGTCATCTTTTTTGTGGGTGCCATTAGAGCAACGTATTTGTGTTGGATGATGATGGAGGGGTTTATACCAGTACTGTTTCTGCGTCTGATTTTTTCCTCAGAAACACTGAATTGTGTTGTATTAATTGATAGTATAGGTGCTTTGAGGACAAAATATCTATTAGCCACTGCAGTGCTGGTTTTCATGTACACTGGGGATGGGTTTTGTGCATGCAAATGGACATACCCATAAGTTTTTCATATGTCAGTTCTGGCCTTCATCATCTAACAAATATGTTTCAAAATGTTGCTACATTTCATGCAACTGGAAAGAACAAAGCATTAAAGACAATAATTTCATGCTTTGCACAAGTATAAACAAAAACCCCCAGAACTTTCCAGGCAAGGGAAGGGAGTGTGTCAAATGAATCTATAAAAGTCAGACAAAAGGACTTTGCTTGGAAAAGAAATGCAGAGTGGTTTCAATTAACATTTTGCTTCAGGTCATGCCATGTTCTTTCAATTAGGACTTTGGTGCAAGAAAGACTGTCTCTTCCTAAATGTCTTTACTCCTTTAAAGGGAAAGACTTGGTCATTTTCCAGAGAGCACAGAATGTGATACTTTTAGTTTTCTTTAGTTTGGGGGAGTATGGATTGTGATTGTCTTTCAATTCTGAATAGATTTGAGAAGAGTTGGGATCAAGCAAATTTAAGTGTGTTTCTTAAACTCTTCGCTTTTCTTCCACTTCAGCTCCCTTTCTTCAGAATCATTTTCCATTGCTAAGCTCTAACATAAATAATTTCCCTTGATGTTTTAATCACTGGTTTTCTTTGAGGTTCAGTATATTTATTTATTAGTTTGTCTGCAGCATTTTGCTAGGTTTGTGTTGTCGTTCAGTTTGTAAACACCTTGCTCATTTCTGATTTTAAAAACTTCTTTTTTATAAACAATAATGCCTTGTCCCTGGCTGTGCGTGTGCGCCCTGCAGTGGGCCCCTTTTGTTTCCAACTCCTGGATGGAATACAGTACTGAGGCAAACAGGAGGGTTTGCTGAGGAAAGAGTTTTGTGCTGATTTCCCATTTGGTGTTCAAGGTATATCCCCCTTCCAGCTGATACACACTGAATGAGCCCCGTAGTTCCCATCCTGCCTGCTGAAACCAAAGCTAAATGAACAAGAAGGATAAATTAGCATGTGTCTGTACCTCCAGAAGACTTACAAAAGAACTGTAGCAATCTTATTTTTGAATATTTCCCATGTCTTTCTCAAGCAGTTTTGCAAACCCTGTTAGCAAAGGTGACCCACACTGCCAGTCCTTGGGCACAGCCACCCATTTTTTTAAGTAGTAAGACCCATATTTTGGGGAAAATAACATCTGCATTGCAATAATGCTACATGAGTTGAATCTTGAGGTTATATACATATCAACCTAAGTCATTAATTATGTACAATTAAATAGTCATGCCTTCCTTAGTGAATTTTTCACTAATGGAGCAGCACTGTTGTTATTAAAATGATACTATAAACTGTAGATTAGCAGCAGTGTTTTGTTGTTTGTTTTTTTTTTTATGCTACTTAGTTTGCAAACTGAGCCCTCAAAAGTTCAGACATTCAAAATTCAGAACTGCCCTTGCTGTCCCATTTTGCCACTCTAAATATCAGTCCTACTCTGCTTATGAGTCAAACATTTTGCAGAGAAAATCTGTGTGGTCCTCTAGTCAGAAAGGATCAGAACATTTTTTTTATAAGGGCACATAGGTAAGTGTAAGCCTACTATTTCTCAGCATCTTCTTTGATCCCCTAGACAGGAAAAATTATTTTTAGAAATTGTCTTTGAGCTACTGGTTAGTTTACGAGAGGAGAAAAAAAAGAGAAGAACATCTCTTTGGCACCAGTAATGGTGTGAGTCCAGCTCCTTCCTGTAGTTAGGGCCATCTTCTGAGATGTCACCTGCATCTTTCTGTGGAATGTGTGTGGCAGGAAAGAGAATTGTTTGAGGCATATCAGTTATTTCCAAGAAGAGTGTCTTCTACGCATCCTTTGCAAACAATTTAAAACGCTTAATGATAATCGTGTAGGACATTCTCAGGCAAAGGGCAGAGCAAGTTTTAAGACTGAAAGATTTAGCCTACATATAAGAGTAGGCTATGAAATCTCAAATTAAATGAAAAAAAAAAAATCTCAGTAATGTTATTCAACAGAATGTTCCTCTGAATGCACTGGTTTGAGCTTTGGTGCTGGGCAAAAGTTTACTAAATACTTCAACTTATTAACAATAGAAAGTGAAGAAAGTTTGGGTTTGGTGGAAAGGATATTATATACAAAAATGTAAACAATGCTGGCTCTTGCAGCCTATTAGCATCAGCTGTCAGACCCTGACATAATCTAATAAGCATGTCATAATACTTCACACTTTTATATTTATAGGCCAACATAGCAAAATAGTTTGACTTTTTTTTGGAAATACCATCTAGAGATGCCCATGTTATTCACAGTATAGAACAGTAGTGATCAGTGCCTACTCAAGAGCTGTGAGCTCCCTGTGAGCTTGCTATCTCATGCATTTCCTTCAGCTATGTTTATTTTATGTAAGTAATAATGACAGAATCACTGTGATATTGTTCTCTAAGTACTTTGCCATTTACAGGCATTTGCAGTCTAAGCTGGATGGTATTTAGCTTTTACCGTTCAGCTACAGAATACTGTACTCCACTATAAATGAGACCTGGCCCTTAAATCAATTTGTTGAAAGTATTTTGTACTTTCTACCTGTTAGGAAATGCAATATATCATCAGTGTCATGGGCTGAGACAAGTGGATTGAATTTACTCCAAGAGTGAAGATGACTGCTAGCAATGCACAGTGTCAGGGCTTCAAATCTGTACATACTGGCTTCCAGTTTGCAGACTCCTTCCAGCCTGTTGCATGCCTGAGTCAGCTGGTTTGTCAGTGCTGGAGGAGATACCGTTGGGTGCACAAAGCTTTGGTGTGTTAGATGTGCTGGACACGTGTGAGTCAATGTGTCTCTACAGCAGAACCTCTCAGAATCCCTTTGAACTTCTTTATTAAGAAACACCTCGGGGGGTGACAATTGCATATGGATCTTTAGAATTAGTGAGGCTGGAAAAGGAGGAGGTGAGGACAAGTGTGTGGACCCAAACACATGGAGTGGAACTGCAGGGCCCCATTGGGAGAGGGGTGAGAATTCCTGCCAAGGGGTTGCCTTCCTGGTGCACTATAATAGCCTCGAGTTCCAGTCCCGAGAGTGGGAGGCAGCAGAGTTGGACTCCCTGGAAAGAGGCCGGATCAGGGCTCTTGCTCAGAGCTGCAGCTCTCCACAGAACTCAGGGAAGATGGCAAGCAGAGGTTGACCCAAACAAATCTCAGTCCCAGCACTGGGACAGCTTGGCCTGCAGGGAAGCTTATCCCTGGAGATGCTGGCATTGCATAAAAACACTTGGAACCAAACTCAGCACAGCTCTAATTGAAACAGCCTTTTGTTGTAATGAAAAGAAGGCTGCAGAAGGGATGGTAAATGATGAATCCTTTCCTTTAATTTTGGAGCCCACCATTGGCTTGCTAGAGTTATACAAAGAACATTCTGCACTCCAAGTCCATTTGAAATTTAGTCAAGCATTGCAGTAAATGATGTAACTCACTGCTGGGAGCTTCTCCAGACCTCTACTGCTTTATTTGTTAGTAAGGATGTTTCACTGTGAAAATTATTTTTTCCCCCTTTCTTTCTTTTTTTTTTCCCTTTTCTTTTTTTAATCTACAGATTCTACATTTGCTTTTCTCAAATATCTCCTACTTGGGTTTTTTGCTTAGAGCAATTTTAATCAAATGATTGATTTAATTAATATCCTTAAATCATGGACTTGGATCTTTTTGACATGTAATAATGTTCCACATTCATTAAAACCAAGTTCTTCAGCTTTAATAATTGCTTCCAGGCTCTTTGGAGGCTGAACCCTTCCATTTGATGCATTACTGTATCCTTTATCATGAGCTGTAATCCTTACTATTCTTTCTAGTCTTCTGCTTTTAACATTCTAAATACTTTTTGATCTCAAGTTTTACAACACAGTAAATTAGCTCAAGGGTACACAACTGAACTTTGACCTTGTGAAGACATTCAGTCAGTTGTGTTTATAAAGAAATCTAGGATTGTTTGTGGCTTTTGAAAACAATTAGGGAACTATGCCTTTCTCTTTGCCTTCAAGTTACCTATAAAAATTCATACACATGTGCCTGTTTCTCTATGGGTAAGAAACATGCTTACCATTTTTATGAGAGAAAAGGTTAGATGCATTAGGAACACCAGAGAAAATCTGTTCCGAATTTCTCTTCTGTTGCTGCAGCTTTCTACAATAACACTTAAAGGGAGTTGGGTTTGGGTTTTTTTTCTGAACCAAACCCACAGTTTGAATTATCTGGAATTAAGGGACAGATTTAACTGGTTCTTTAGCTTGGCAAGCTTAACCAAAAGGACTGCGAACTCCAAAAGGGACACTTCAGACCGTATTTTCCTTCACAGCCTTTAAGTTCTAGTTTTTCTTGAGTGCTGTGTGAATGTAAGAAGTAGTCACTCCAAGTCATGTTTAGTTTGTGTACAAACTGGTCCCAGCAGCCAAACTTACATGAATTATCTGCTACAAGAATCCTGCCTGCCTTACCCAGTCTCTCAGCTTCAGAGGTTTTCCAGAGCTTTGCTGATCCTCTTCAGCCTCCCTGTATCTCCTGAAAACACCAAAAAAGAGATAGTGGGGCTGCAGCAGGAAGATGCACAGATAAGAAGCCAAGGGTTAGACTGTCAAGGTGCCATATTTTGCAGTGTATCTGAGATTTGGAAGGAGTTAATGTCTCTGTAGATCCTCTTGAGCACAACATAATATAGTCATATGATTCACCATCGTTTCTCTAGGCTTCCTAATTTCCATGACTCTCATGTCAGCTACAGAAATATTTGCAGTGGGGAGGATTCCCAGGAATATCTTTAATTTCTGTTAGGGGTCAGGTTTTAATGATTAATATGCTCTTACCAGAAATTATGTACTTGGTTTGTAATTTTTATCATCTGATAAAAATTTTACAAAATCCACCTGCAACTCAGAGATTTCAAATGTAGAATGTTGAGTTCACCCACAGAAGTTCTATTCATAAGTATGTGATCATGTAGAAGATGTGTTGTGCCTCAAGATATTGGTCTCTGTCATGTTGCAGCCTCCATATACAAACAAGTCTTGTCTTTGTTTTAATTCCATGTAGTTGGTACAGCATCTGAGCTACTGCTCGAATAGATTGGCTCAGATCCCATGGGGGGATCCTTGCAGCTGGCTAACAGATGTGGCTGGTGAATTCTGGCAAAGCTTGGGTCAGAAAAGTGAAGATTTTTACTACAGCTTTCTCTTGGTGTGATAATGCAGCACCTGTATGTTTGTATACAAATAACTGGCTAAGTTCCCATGCTGTTCCTTTTGTCTGAAAACGACTGGTTTGTATTAATAGGATGTTGTTGCAAAAAGGGACTTTTTACATTGGGCCATAACACCAAGAGTTGGCCACACAAGACAAAAGAGGTGTCCCAGCTGTGCTAAGCGTGGTAGCATCTTGACTAGAATTGTGTGTCAAGTTTAGGGGTTTGCAACCCAGGTAGATGTGGGCTCATTGGAGGGCTTCCAGATGAGAGCAACAAAAATAGTCACAAGTCTAGAAACAAGGAGCTACAAAAGAAGGTCAAAGTCAACTGCTTAGCCTAGAGAATACTGGGGTCATTGGTGTCGTTGTTGTCTAATAAGAGGCTTCTGCAATGACAGGTGGTGACTCTTCCCCTTATTTGCATGGCATAGGAGAACAGTAAGTTCCATAGGTTGAAACTGCAGCAACGGTAGCTTGGATTAGATTTTAGGAGACCTAGCAGGATGGGAATCACTGGAGTAGACAGCCATGCCAACTGCTTGTGTGCAGCCACAGCGCTCCACGGCTCAAAGGGGAGGCAGCTGGAAAGCTCTGTGTTCTGATATTAATATTGTTGCCTAATAAAAACTGCCTGGAAACACATTTCAGGGAGTCCAAACTCTTCCACTGGAAGGTAGTGGTTATCAGGCCATCGGTTTGATGCTTGCCCAGTTAATCTATGCCTGCTCTAGTTTATCTGAATGTAAGTCTTTTCAGCGAACACAGCTTCTATCTCAACCTTTTTAGTATTAATGCTCCATTCTTCCCAAATAAGGAAACTTTAACCACAGCGTGTGCCTGCCAAACTTTAGCTTTTTGGAGCTGCAAATCTGAAGCAGGATGCTATCTGTTTTTATGAGGTCTTTCTGTTATTTCTATAATCCTCAGCCAGCCAAGAACCCCTCATTTATCCTCCTGTTCTAATCCTCCTGTGTAAACACAAGGCAGACACAGTCTTGGTTTCAACTCAGCTAAAAACTGAAGCAGCTCAAGGTATAAATATAACTTATAGATGGAACTATTTTTCAGAGACGTGCATGTTACTTTAAGCAAATTGTGTTACTGTCATCTATTGTTTGAGAAACCCCTGAAAAAACATCACTTTCTCAAATATATTTTGATTTGTTTTAAAGGAGAGTCCAGAGGCCTCACTTACCATTAAGGTTTCATTGTGCCAGATGTTGAGCAGTGCCTATGCTGAAGAATTTGTTTACTTTAAAAACAGACGAAGGGCTGTCAATGAAACTCAGAGGATGATAGTGAAAGAACAGGATTATGTACAGAAACTCTCACTTGAAATGAAAGGAAGTGTATTTGTAAAACCTATATGATTGAAAATGAGCAAACAAAAGCAAACACACAAAAATTGTTGACATTACTAAGTATCTGATTTGTTTGTTGTAGCCTAGTCCAGCATAAGAGACACCCCAGCCTTAATTCCTACTAAGGGACCAAGTACACAGGCAGTTGAAAAGCTCTTATCTTCATGCAAAAGCCTCTGTGTGCTCATCTTAAGGCTGATGCTTTCCCTAATTTATCTCCTGTTTTAAATGTACAGCTTTAAAAAATGTGTTTAATGACTTTATGGCCCAAATCATAAAGCCTTCAGTTTCTTTCATAAATCAAGAATTCTTGGCTCTTCCTCAGACCCTTAAAAGTTGCAGATCCTGGAGTGAAAATCTAAGTCAGAGTAAAATTTCCATTAGCTTTATGGAGGATTTTGCTCTGTCAATATCCGTAATTATAAGCTACATGGAATTTTTTGTTGTTCTTTAAGAAAATAAGGTCTTTCTTTTCACAATGAATCTGTCTGCAAACTACCAAGAGAATTTTTAACGAAGCCTGTAGTGAGGCAGGTTATCATTTGTTAGTTGTACATTAGATTTGATCACCAATTTTATTAAGAACATGAGGAAATTATTCTTATGTCTTAGTTACAGATTGATAATGCGTGGTTGGGGTTTCCCTGGTTCCTTGAGGGAATTTAAAGTAACATATTTAATAGAGTAGAAGGGTAAAGCTGGTTTGTTTTGCTTTAATCTACAGGTGACATACTGATTTAAAAGCATTGGTATTGCAAGGCACCTTGTTACCTCAAATTTGTAAATGAACAGCAGGTATGATCTCATAGAACTAAATAGCAAGTTGTATGGAAAATATAAAGCAATAAATATAATAATTGCCAATCTTCGCGAACGAAGATTTGGGCAGGGCTCTCCCCACATGGGTGTGCCCTTCCAGCCTGCACAGTGGATGTTTTAGGTGAGGCACAGCATGCACAGAACTGGCCCCACCATTTAAGTCCTGAGGTCCATTTGCCACGGCCGAGCGAGCTTGGACAGTGACAGGGAAGTCCTCAGGACTGTCACAGCACCCGGTACTAACCGGGGCTGACGGCCAAGCGAGCTTGGACAGTGACAGGGAAGTCCTCGGGACTGTCACAGCACCCGGTACTAACTGGGGCTGACCCTGCTGAGCATCCGAGGAGCTTGGACAGTGACAGGGAAGTCCTCAGGACTGTCACAGCACCCGGTACTAACCGGGGCTGACGGCCAAGCGAGCTTGGACAGTGACAGTGAAGTCCTCGGGACTGTCACAGCACCCGGTACTAACTGGGGCTGACCCTGCTGAGCATCCGAGATGTGACGGGATGGGATGGCAGGGAGGCATTTACTGCCAGGGGATGGTCCCCACTGAGACTCGAACTCGCGACCTTGGGAGTCGGAGACCGGAGTGCTCTCCACTACGCCACGGGACCGCCCTATAAAGCAATACAGTACATGAAGTAGCATCCTGGGAAAAGGTCATGAAAAAATAACTGAAAAGAAGACTTATGGATGAGGTTGATTCTTATATTGAGAAAACAAACTTTGAGATAAAAGGTATCTTAATTCTTTCATATCAGGCTAAATAGCAGACCATCCGAATAGTGAAAGTCTTTTAAAATTGCGCAAAATTAATGGAAATAATCAACATATGAGGTCCTTGGAAACATCTTATGCCATAATATTTATTGGTGATCAGTAATTATACTCTGTCTTTTGATGAGGTTCCAGAAGCTGAATAATTTCAATAGTCTCTGAAATCTTAGGGACAAATATTTTTATTGGATCTATTTTCTACACTTTAGTAAGACTTTTAAATTAGTAAGGGTTGAGACATAAAGACATTTATTTGCTGTCCCTTCTTCTTTAATGCAAAAAGATTAATCTTCGGCTGAATTAAAGCACTGTTACTTTGCAACATTAATCCTATGCCAGTTAATGCCAGCACAGCATTTCAAAATTCATGGAGATTAAAATGTCTTACAAATATAAAAATAATGTTGAAACATTAATGGTGGACTGAGATCCACAAAAAGAACAACTGATTTGGAGATAAGCTGCATTCAGAAAACAGATCCTGTGTTAATACATGAACAAAACCCAAACAAGAACAAAAAAAAAAGAAAAAACCCACAAACTGAAAAATGAACACTAGAAAAGGAAAAGAAGTTGTGTAGGTGAAGCCACCGGATAAATCATTAGTAAAAGAACATGGCTTTTAAGAGCTGGACTAATTGCATACATTGCTCAAGCAAAATGGAACCTGACTGTGAAAATGTGAAGATGGACAAAAATCAGGACAAAATGATTCCAAAATATCAATAAACCTATTAAGAGCCATGTGAGGAGCTGATCGATAGGGCAGGCAGTGGGGCACAGCTGCTCAACAGTCCACTTTAATGCCATCAATAGCCCATGGGGACAACTCAGCCTGTGGGTTTGGGAACAGGGAAGAAAAAGATTAAGGGAAAAGGAAAAAGAAACAAAGTAAATTCAGTGTTTTGGGGGGAAAACATACCACCTGCAGGAATTTAATGTATTTGTGATTTAGGAAAAGTATCTGGTGCTGGTCTGAGAGATGTGTATGACATTGAGAGCGGAATGATGGTAAACTTAAGGCAGATTGTTCAGAAGTCAGATGGCTGAATTCTGGTGCTCTTTAGTTTGAATGGGAAAAATCCAGAAACTGCAGTTATAGAAAAACTGGGTCAACACTTGGCTGTGCAGTGCTTCTTATCCTTTTTACTTTTCTTTTAGAATCATAGAATCGATTGGGTTGGAAAAGACCTCCGAGATCATCAAGTCCAACCCTTGGTCCAACTCCAGGCCATTTACCACATCATGGCACTCAGTGCCACGGCCAAGCTCACTTTAAAAACCTCCAGGGATGGGGAATCCACCCCCTCTCTGGGCAGCCCATTCCAATGCCTGATTACTCTCTCTGGAAAGAATTTCTTTCTGCTCTCCAACTTCAATTTCCCCTGGCAGAGCTTGAGCCCGTGCCCCCTTGTCCTATTGCTGAGTGCCTGGGAGAAGAGACCAACCCCCACCCGGCTAGAACTTCCCTTCAGGTAGTTCTAGACAGTGCTGAGGTCACCTCTGAGCCTCCTCTTCTCCAGGCTGAACACCCCCAGCTCCCTCAGCCTCTCCCCTTAGGACTCGTGCTCCAGTCCCTTCACCAACCTTGTTGCTCTTCTCTGGACCCGCTCCAGCCCCTCAATATCCTTCCTGAACTGAGGGGCCCAGAACTGAACACAACACTCAAGGTGTGGCCTCACCAATGCAGAGTCCAGTGGAAGGATCACTGCCCTGGTCCTGCTGGCCATGTTATTTTTGATCTAGGCCAGGATCCCATTGGCCTTCTTGGCCACCTGGGCACAGTGTAGGCTCATGTTGAGCTTCCTGTCAATTAGTCCCCCCAGGTCCCTTTCTGCCTGGCTGCTCTCTTCATTTTTTTTTTTATTTTAATTGTCATGCAGCAACATTGTGGGTTTCTTCACTAAAGCACTCTTGGCAAATTCCATGTGTCACAATACAGAGCTTGCATTCATTTTAAAATCTTAGTGGAAATAATTTTGAGGCAAACACTGCTGGAGCTGGGTGGGACTTGTCAGCATTAAAGCTGGTAAGAAAATGGACTTCACAAATACGATGTGTTACAAATGTGCCTCTATCTATCCAGACAGTTTCTATCACTGCCAAATGCTTTGCTCCAGAAGTTCCTCCTTGTAGCTCCATAGGACCATAACCCAAACCTCCCTTCCACCTTTGAGTCCTGGTAATACTGGAGCTGTTCTGTTATTGTTCCAAGATGCAAAGCTCTGCCTGTGCAAACTGGAAATTGAGGAGTAGCTGCCACACATCCTTGCAACTTCCTTTAGTACTATGTTGAATGTCTTCCAACATTGAAACCACACTGAAAAATAATAAAAGTGTTTTTTAAAATACATTAACAGCAAAAGTTGGGCCAAGGAAAATCTGTCTTTTATTGGATGCAGAGGGGAACATTGTTACCAAGGACGAGGAAAAGGCTTGAGGTACTTAATGCCTTCTTTGCCTCTGTTGCCTAAAATGGAAGAAAAGAACTTTCCAGACAGTGTTAATATGGATAAAATAGAGAGTTGGTCATTTAATGAAAGTGCTTTCAGGTGCGAACATTACATTTGTGCACAATACAACATAAGGCTTTTTCAAATTTATAGCACTACTTAATTATCATATCTAATTATCATATCCAACCTGAAAATTGTCTGCGCCAGGGCCACTCCTGGATCTGCCCCTTTGGAGCTTCTCCAGGGGTTTGGGACCTTCTCTCTTGCTTAGGCCGGGGATATTGGATTTTGACCTGACAGAGCTCCACTGTCTTCTTGGGCAAAATCCTGCAGTTACTGATTTGAGTTGTGTAACTTTCTGTCATAAAATTTTAAATTTGCTTTTGTTGGTGACCTTTTCCCCCCTCTTAATGAAAAATGTTTGGGACACACCTTCTTGCATCAGCTTTTATTGTAAAGCACACTGTGCCCTTTTCCTGGTGTTATTCTAACCTGAAACTCACCTGAGCCTCATGAATTATGTGCTTAATGCTGCATGCAAGTGTAACGAGCATTATTGTCATCAGAGTGCTGCTTCCAGGTCAGTGGTTGATACTTAGACATAGGCTTTTTCTTTTTTCTTTTTTTTTTTTTTGTCACTTGCCTTTAAACTCCAGCATAATGAATCTTGTTACTTGATCACAGTGTGTAACCCCAATGTGACTTTATTTATAGCCTGAGCTCAGGGATTTTTTCGTCTCCAAAATTTGATGTCTATCTTTTATAATTTGAAAGCTCCTCAGCAATTGTATTTCAGTGGAGAGAGGGTTATGTTTTACTCATAATATTTGTCAATTATCTTCTGTATTTCTGGTTGGCACCTGGATGTGAGCCTTTCTGTGAACTTTGTATGTGTCCTTCTCTTAAAACTTAATGGAGGAGAGAGAATATTTGAGACCCTCTTGATCCTGCATCTGCATCTTTTCTACCAGTCATAATTCCCTTTTAAGTCTTTGATTCCCTTTGAGCATCACTAGATACTACTGTTGAATTTATTCTGGTTTTTGCTTCTGCTATTAAACTTTTTAATTCGTATACCAGTGGCAATCAATCTTAGTGTTCTGGTTTTTTCAACCACAGAAAGAAAGAAGATATTGGAAAGCTAATTGTCTATTGTGCCTTTGCTTATTCTTGGTTATTTATTGTCTCCCTTAGGAGAAATCCTCAAGTTTGTTGGCTTCTCTTATATTTCCTAATACTTAACAGATACTTATTGCAAACAGAGTTTTTCAGATTTATTTTTTCTTTAATGTATGCATTGTTACATTAAATCCTGAATTATGACCAAGGCAAAGGTCTCCAAAGTTTTGGGAACAGAATCTGGAGGAAAAAGATTTCAAGTCACTTCATCCTTTTTCAGTTTTTACCAAAATTCATTTTACTTTAATAGGCATCATTTCAAATGAAAAAACCTAAATTCTATGAATATCAGAACAGGGCACCCTGAATATTAGTCTAGGTATTTAAAAAAAGGATGCTGGTTAAATTTATTAACATTTTTTGAAACTTTAAGTCAAATAGAACTTAGTGGCTGAATATGATTTAAAATGTTCTGGAAGCTCTTGCTTCTATCCAACAAAAGAAAATACTGCAGTTATTTTTTTTCATCTTGTATCTTAGTTCCTATGGTGATATATATGTGTGTATGTATATACAATTTTTTTGCAAGTTATTGACCTTGATAATAAGATGTCAACAGCTGACACATCTAGAGGTATGAACATTTCTGAGTGCAAATCACCCTGGACTTTAATATCATATCCTAGTTATGCTTTTTTGTCAGTGCTTGCAGCTTTCAAGAAAACGTATTTCATTGGAGAACTTAGGGTGCTTTTATTTCAAATGGCTTTGTATTTCTGTAAATATTAGTGCAGAATTGACTTTTCTAGACCACTTTTCTGTAGAGAAAACTAGTTTCTCTGTGTTGTTTTGACTTGGTTTCCAGTGTTCTCTGTTCTGATAAAGTTTGTTTCCCACAACTGGAAGCTTTGTGTCCCACAGGACTTCATAGCAACATCAGCAAAAGCACAAACTCAGTTTCTCATTACCAAAGTACTGTTGTGAGATCTCTGTGTCCTAAAAATTCTTTATGTAATTCATGGTAATTGTTAACCTCTCCAGTTTCTGGAGATTACCTGGATTTAACATTAACAGGGTGCACAAAAACAGCTGAAGGTTAAAGCACTTTGTGCTGACAGGACACCCAATGTGTCAAACAGCAGCTATGGCTGTTCTGATATGCAACTCCTGCTGGCAAGAGCTCCTAAACATAGTTGTGCTTATCACAGTGGCAGCCAAGGGGTGTGTGGCATTCCTGTGACAGGGAGCCAGCACCAGGCACTCAGACGTGCCTTTCGTCACTCTCTTTTACTGGGGGAGAACTGGCATTCCTGTGTCTATCAACTAACATCAATTTGGAACAAGCATCTGCTTTGCAAAATCCTCCCAGTTGTTTGGCCTGATAGCTGCTGAATTTATTGTGTACTAATCAGTTATGGTATGACCCTCTGCAAGGAACCAGGCAAAACAGGGCTGGAATAACGCAGGCACTTGGCGGGGTTGGTGTGTGTGAAGCTGGACAGCTCTAGTGTTGCATGTCACTGTGACCTGTTTCCACTTGGGGAAGCCAAAATTAACCTCGAAACAGAAGGTTCTGCAGTGTGTTAAAAACAGTGACAAACCTGGGGAGAACCAGGAGCCTTGAAAGAAATTTAAGGGCAAATTTAAGTTGGAATTTAGAAAAAATTCTTTCCACAGAGAGTAATGAGGCATTGGAATGGGCTGCCCAGAGAGGGGGTGGATTCCCCATCCCTGGAGGTTTTTAAAGTGAGATTGGCCGTGGCACTGAGTGCCATGATCTGGTAAAGGGACTGGAGTTGGACCAAGGGTTGGACTTGATGATCTTGGAGGTCTTTTCCAACCCAATTGATTCTATGATTCTACGATAGTTCCCTCGATTTCCTATTTAAATCAAAAAGAGATTTGAAGGCAATTAAGATCCTGATAGAACTGATGCGCTGTGGGTGATAAAGGCCCTGAATGACAAACCAAAAGTGCAAATAACTTATTCATGTATGATTATTTTTTTATTTATTTTTTTTTTTTTGTTTTTAGCATTAGGAAACTTGAGCGAACAAGGAGGTTTACATCTTCCTTTCCACTGGGGCGTTACTGAATTTTCACTTCCTAAAGCCACAGGCAATGGCAATGGCAATGGCCATTGTTGCCTGGGGCACATCCTGAGGCCCTGCATGGGCCAGTGAACACCCAGCTGGTGTGGGTCAAATAGGAATGCCACTTGCCAAAGGTGCTGTGTAATTTGTGTAGGGCATCGTTTTGTAGGGCAGCGGAGGAAGTCCAGGATTGTGATGGTGGTTTCACGATTAGGCTTGAACAAAACCTATGCAAGTCTCACCTGACTTCCTTCAATTTTGACGTTGAATCTTAATGACAAGGGAAAATGTTCCTATTATATATATTTTAAAAAAAATTTAGAGTGCTTCTTGCTTTTCCTGGGTTTATAAATAGTATAAGGTCAACCTCTCTGAAAAACTGAAATACGTATGCTTGACCTCTTGTTCATGGAAGGCAACGCATCCCACAGCAAATAGTATTGTCAAGAAATTCATTTCAAATCCCTACTGTTGTGGTACTTTGAATACATCTCTGCTGGAACACAGACACTTAAAAATTTTTCAATTTTTTTCTTTTTTTAATCTGAAATTTGTATTGTTTTTTTCTAGATATAGTTTGTACTTTAGGGATAAAAATATGGAAAAAGCTATCTACTGTAGCTGCCTCATTCTCTTGAGAGAATCCATGCTTTACGGAAAAGGCCATAGAAGAAAATAGAAAAACAGAGGATTAATCAATATCTAAATTTGACTTGACTCTGTTCAGCTTCTCAGGAGAGAGGGACTGCTGTGGGGAGCTGAATATCCTCTCCTGGAAAAGGCACTTGGCTGCCTCTCCAGCAGGGGTTGGTTCCTCTGCAGCCACAGGAGAGGTCCTGGTGCCAGCTACAGAGGTCACTCTTCATTTACCCTGTCTTGAAATGGAAAAAAGGAAATGTAGCCAAAGAAGAAGAAGAAGAAAAAAAAAAAACGCAACAGAGAAGAGGCAGTGTAAGGCCAAAGGCAAAAATGTGCATTGTTGTGGATATGCTGGAGAGGAAATGGCTAGAAAATAAATCTGACAAACGGGGACATGGACTCAATGTCCTGGGGCAGGATCGATGGTCCTGGCAGCCAGGATGTTGGCAAACTTCCTCTTACAGGAAAAGATCAGAAGGGCAGAGAGCAGGAAAAGGGAGAGGGAGCACAAGAGCAATGGAAATCTTATTCTTTGGTTATTCACCTATAGTATTGCAAGGTGAACAGCATTGCCAGAGGAAGTGTAATATGGTTTCTGGGTCTCTCAATACAGTGTAGAATTCTTAGGCTGATATAAGGGGCGAGAGAAGCTACACTGAGACTAAGTTGCAAGTGTTTGCTGGTTTTTGAAAAAAAAAAAAAAGAAGAGACTAAATGTATGTTCAGTACTTAATGAATCTCAGAAATTGCTTGTTGTGGCAGTAAGATCATGTGTCCAAGAGCATGTAATGCTCTGTGCTCTGGGAAAGTTTCTGGTGCCTGGCTTTGAGGCTGGAGAAAAGAGAGGTTGCTCTGAGGGAGCAAAGAAATGGATTAGAAAGAAATTGGAATGGAGAAATAATGAGTGGAGCAAGATGGGTGAGTGATCTGCCATCAGGCCTGGGGGCCTGACCAAATAGCACTGGTAAGTTCTGTCCTAGAAGATCAGCCTTTGCCACCTTTACTCAGAATATGAAAAGTAAAAACCCAGCTTTGTGTTATTGCCTGCCCATGTCCAGCCCCAGAAGTCCTCTGGGCGGGCAAGTTCTGAGAGTATCAGTGCTATGAACAAACTAAGCCTCTTATTATGGGCTATGCCAACAAGGCTGGTGAAGGGACTGGAGCACAAGTCCTATGGGGAGAGGCTGAGGGAGCTGGGGTTGTTTAGTCTGGAGAAGAGGAGGCTCAGAGGTGACCTCATCACTGTCTAGAACTACCTGAAGGGAAGTTGTAGCCAGGTAGGGGTTGGTCTCTTCTCCCAGGCACTCAGCAATAGGACAAGGGGACACAGGCTCAGGCTCTGCCAGGGGAAATTTAAGTTGGAGATCAGAAAAAACTTCTTTCCAGAGAGAGTAATCAGGCATTGGAATGGGCTGCCCAGAGAGGGGGTGGATTCCCCATCCCTGGAGGTTGGCCGTGGCACTGAGTGCCATGATCTGGTAAATGGACTGGAGTTGGACCAAGGGTTGGACTTGATGATCTCGGAGGTCTTTTCCAACCCAATCTATTCTATGGTTCTATGGTTCTATATGCCTCTACTTTGAGATGGGTTGGACTGCATGTTAGCAGTGCCTGTTCCTTCTGTTTGACTCCAAAAGCTGGCCAGCTTGGATGTGAACCTCTTACACTGCAGATATCTCAGGATCTGCTCATATGTCCCAAGTCCCATCTGTAGCATATCTGACTGTCCTCACATATTCTGGCATGCAGCTGAACCGTGATGTATGATGAGCAATATCTATAGGTATCTGATAAAAAGGGGATGGATGAGGGGATAACTTGCACTATTTTTATTCAGCCTTTAGTGGCTCTCGGTAAAGTGTCTTCCTTTGGCAATGAAAATTAAAAATGAACAACTTTTAGCTAACATTCAGGGACTACATGTCACTTAAATTAAATTTCTAGAGCCACTTCAGTTCTGAGTGGGTTTATTCTGGGTTTCTGTTTGAGTTTTCCCCTCACTTTCCTGAGTGAGGAAACTTGTAGGCAGTTAGTAATTTGTGTGTGTGTGGTTGTGGTTGGTTCTTTTGGGTTTTTGGTTTGTGGTTTTTTTTTTTTTTTTGCTCTTAAGCTGTGTGGCATAACTCAGAAACTGAGGAAAAAGACCAGGCTGTGGGCATGCCATTCTGAAATGAAAGCAGTGAAACTGAGGGGGAGCAGCTATTGTCAAGCTGATTGGTTTTCCTGTCTTTTTATAATTCTGTCAGTTCTGCCAGTGTGGCTGTGCTGTGAACCAGGTCAGGGAAGAGAATTCATTTTCAAGTAAGATTTCTAAGGGAGTGGGAGGGAAGAGATGTTATAAATTGTTAGTGAGCCAGGTCAGCTCTCCAAACTGGCCAAGTAAATGGCCACCCAAATAGATATGCAGTGGTCACTGGTGGGTTTGGGAGACAGCTGGGAGGAGGAAGTGGGAAGGACAGGGCAAGAGCCTCTTCAGCTGATACTGCTGGCTGGGGAATGTCTCATTGACTCAGCCTCAACTCAAATACATTTCTTTCAGGGCAAGTGTGGCTTATAAAGTACTTGGTCCTATCTGGTTCCCAGGGATCCTTCCTGCCCTCAGACTTTCCCCGGCATCAGTGTTTGTATAGCTACATGATAAACAGAAGCAAACTGATTGAAAAATACTTTTTTCTGTAAAAAATAAAATGATGTGAGTTCCAGGCAATGGAGAGAAATAGAAATTTGCAGACAACTCTGTGCTAGAGACAGATCAAAATTGATAAGCTGAACTCCACCTACTCCTTCTGGAGGGTCATTCTTGCATTAGGAATGTCCCAAGAAGGATAGAGAAGCAAGAACTGCAGAGCAAGGAGTAGAAATGGAGGTTTCCCATCTTACAGAAACCTCTCAAAATAGCTTAGGCAATCCTTGTTATGCAAGTATCCGAAAGACGATCTTTGAGAGGGCCCAGAAAATGAGAGAAAATACAAGGCATGAGACAGGAGATGAGCAGGAACTCAGTTTTTTTCCCCTTTCTATGTAGATGAAACCTAGTGGCATTATTCACCACAGAAGTAGCAAGGATGACTCAAGAACTTGCTTTCTGTAGCAATTTTTCACTGCAGCAGACCTCAGGAAATGACTGCATGAAATTAACCTTCAGGGTGAAAAATCAGTGAGACTAGGCCATGTATTTTGAAATCCAGTGTTAGTTGGATGAATTTCTTAACCCAGTAATCATAATTAAATGGGTGAGAGGGCATTTTTATCTCTGCTCTTGTGCACTGGCTTATGTCAACGATTATAGAGCATTTGGAATAAAATCAAATCTATGTATAAAGGGGCTGCCCTTTAGAGAAGGGGAAAAAAGCAAAAAAAAAAAAATCTGTGAAGGATTGACACTTATAAATCTGCAAGTCTACAGCTGCAGATTTATCTGAATATCAGCTGTGATGTACTGTTTACTCAGTGTGTTTTATTGCTGACCGACCATTGCATGGTGGAAAAAGACTGCAGCAAATGGACAAATACCAGCCACACAAATGGGTGGGAATGCCCCTTGTATGGCAAGCTGTGTGTTGGTCATAAAGCCTTGGTGATGTCTGTCTGCAGGGCGAAGGAAACAATGGGAATCTCTAACTAGGAAGCAAGCACTTTGCATAACTTACGACTTGACTGTAAAAGGATGCCACTTGCTGTTTAGTGTTCCTAAGGCTCACTGTGTGATCTTAAGAAGCCAACAGGCTTTTTGTCCTGCTTTACTCTGCTTCTGTCTTGTGAAGGGGTCTATTGATTCCTCCTAATTGCTAAAAAAAGAAAGATGGATTTTCTCTTTCTTGCCCTTTCTAATGCTGTAATAGACTCTGAAAATGAGTAAGCCTGGTAATGGTTTTTTTTGCAGCAGCTCCAAAACCACAACAAGGTGCCGAGTCATCTTTATGAATCCATAGCTGAAACGTAGAATTTGAAATATATTTTACCTTCCAGCCTGCTTAGAGCTGTTTTCCTTAAACATTCCCAATTTTCTATACCTACACAGATCCAGACACATTCATTACGTTCTTGATTGAGATAACATAAGAACAAGAATTCGTATTGCTGTTCGTTAAAGAGGCTTCTGCTGAACTTAAAACTTTCACAGTACTCCAGTATTGAGTTGGAGGTAACGAGGCTGCTTCTGGTGCAGAGGAAGAAGCTGGTTGTACTTTTGTACCAAAACTGTTGTGGCTAAGGTCAGCTCAGTACTGAGCCCTAACAAACAGTGTCTAGGGACACGATGAGATCACATGAACTTGTAGCATGCTCATGTCTGTCTGCAACATATTGTGCTTCCAGAGATGGGAGCAGGGACAGAATATACAGGATTTTATATCTGAATTTTATCTGTGAACTGTAGAAGTAGCACACTGGTAATTTTTTAATACACTTCTATGGCTTTCTTCCATTACTAGAATGAATTTGATTTTCTAACAGCAAAATCTGGACTCTGCTGCCTGTTCAGACTTTTACAGAACTAATCATGGCACACTAAGTGTTTTTATGCAATATATTTTAAATATCCAAGACTATGAAATGAGTACAGGTGTCCACAAAAAGTTCTGTGAGGATTCTCTATCAATATCCTTCCACTGGGCACACATTGGTATCATTCATTATTAGCTTGAGGATGGAAAAGAATACTTCAATCCTTAAACTTCTGCAAGTAGCAAGTTAACAAGAAAGCATCGGCACGTGTTCCTCAGTTGATACTGAAAGGCCAAAATTGTGCTCCAGTGTAATACTTCAATGGTTACTCTGAGCACTGTTTGAAAAGAACAGCTTTCCAAATGACAAGGTGGTATGAATGTGTCTGTTCATTAATATGGGAAAATCTGATATGCTCATTAAGAGTGCATGCTTGAATTGTGATGAGGCAAAGTTGGAGTATGAATTGTTTTAGCAGGAAGGGGAAGTAAAATGGGGTGTGTGAGTAAATTACCAACAGCGTTGGAGGTGAAGGAGGTGCAGTAAAGCACAGAGAGGGTTTTTTTCTCTATGTATTTCTATGGATTTTGACATTTGTGTTGCCAGTATGCCACCTGAATGCAGATATTGCAANTGATCTGGTAAATGGACTGGAGTTGGCCCAAGGGTTGGACTTGATGATCTTGGAGGTCTTTTCCAACCCAATCGATTCTATGATTCCATGAAATGTTGTGGGTTCCCTCACCCTTAGGGAATTTTGTGTGTTTGAATACTGTATCACCATATCATGAATCACAAGTGATATTTTCAGTGGGAAATTTTGAATTCAAATAATCAAAAACCCTAGAAAGACTTGCTACTTACAGCCATAGTACCCTCTCAGAGGGAATAAGAGCAAAGCCTGAATCTTGGACATTCCAATGCTCAGTTCAGGTGTTTGCTGTTCCACTTTGCCTGGTCACAGATGATCTTTAGCTCAGCTGGAAGAAGATGTTATACACACTGACTGCAACAATTTAGGCAACTAATGGCCTGAAAGCTGTAGTTCACTGGAGATTCTTGGGTGTCAGCCAGGACTCTGCAAGAAAAATGTGACTTAAGGAATGAGTTGGTCAAAGAGCACCCAGGAACACTATGACTGTAAAGGTGCAACTTGGGCTAGAGACCTGGAACAAAATCAGGATCATTTTGACAGAATCACATAGTCAAGATCAATATGCATTAGAAAGTTTGTGGGGGCTTCTCTTATATCGTAGTAAGAATGGAGTGCATCCTGCTGTGAACAGCCCTGTTATATCTTATAAACATCTCAGAGATGAAAGTAAGAAAGAAAACAGAATCTGTTCTGAAAGAATAAAACCTTAAAAATCACAAAATGGCTGCAACAGGAGCAGTATTCAGAATCAGTGGCTTTGGTAGAAACTTGATAATGTCCCTTATAGTTTTAGGGCAACATTCTCTGTATGGTTGACTTTGGCTCCCTTTTCTGATTTTTCTGCTTTCCTAATATTAGTTTACAATATCAAACTCAATTGAAAACAGAGTTTGCTCTTGTTTGTGGAGATTTCCAATGTATAGTCCTATTATAAGTATTCCAAGATGATAAATAATTTCACAGTTTTTGAAGGACATATTTTATTGCTGCTTAAAGTCAGGAAAACTTGATCCCCAATGCACTTCATATTTCTGTTTCAAAAAGGCTGTGAGTAGATGCAAATTGAGATTGATGTACTCTCTTCTACCTTGCTTGGAAAGTGCAGCTTTTTGGATGCAAATATTAAATATTTAAGTGGATTTTATAGCACTCTAGCTAGTAAATATTTTCCTGGCAAAGGTGTCAAAATTCTTAGAAATAAATCCTGGGCTAATGTTTGAGGATGTTTCCTGTATGTCTCCCCTACTGCTCACATCATGCAATGAGTATTCCACTGAAACCAGGATTCCACCACTCTTAGTAAAAGTCACACTCCACTCTTACTCCTAAATTCTTTGCTTTTAGTTTGAGCCTTAGTTTGTTTTATAGCTATGCTTTTATCTAGTGAAAAAGATGCAGTGTCTCCATACTCTAAATTTGCTCACTGTCTCCTCCCAAATTTGTTCCCTGTGCACATTTACCCCAGTGAATGTGCTCCATCACACCTGAACTCACATTTTCAGTGCTCCTCATCCCACAAGAGACAGGGCTGTCTTAGTTATCCACTGTACAGGGGCAAAGAAACTTTAAAATGGAAACATTTCTCTCAGAAAAAAAAACCTGAATATTTCTGTGGATTCACTGAAACTTAATTTGAATTTAGAAGACAAGGTACTGCCGCTCCTGAAGTCTTAATGAAACATTTGAAGTATTTGTCTAACTCAAACATGAGAGTTTAGTCTTGAAACTTCACAAGGACTCTCCCTTGATTAAAGCTGCTCTCATTTATGAGTGCATGTAACTCAGTAACATTCTTTTTCCTTTAGGAGCATACTTATGAGAGCCAAACAAACTGTTTTTAAATCCTGCCTTTTGAAGAAGGGTTTAAATTAGGATGTGAGATGGGATTTTTGTTTGGTTTTTTTTCTTTTTCAGTGAGATAAGGTAGCACCATCTTTGATCTGATCTGGCCAGACATGAACATCAAAGCTTTATCAAGGTAAGGGATGTGATACCTGGATTATACTAAGAGGATGTTTGCAATAAACCAAAATATTCAGTGCAGCCACTCCATGACATTGATATTATCTATCTCTGCTTACAAACCCTCTGCATTACACAGCGTCCTGCTGGTTCTCATCTACTGCAACATAAGCTGTTATTACTGTTATGTGACAACCAGTCAAAATCACTGTCTTTTTTCTTTATTTGGAAAAAAAAGCAGTTAAGTTAGTTCTATTGGCCTTGCAGTGATGTTCCTGGTTTGGAACACATTTAGATTTTTTTCTTTACGCTTTCAGAATAAACACACTTCTGTGTTCTAGAAGGTGGGGCCATTGGCAGCCCTTGCTGCTGTCTTTAACTACACAGTGAGGAGATGCAGAGAAGGCTCTTGCTGATATTCACAGAGACCATGCAGAATTAACACGTCACATCAAGAAATTGTTCATTGTGCTCTCTATCTGTACAGATGTAGCTGTTCTTTTTGTCAAACGACTCCCTCTGCTTCCAGAAGGGTTTGTCATCATGCCCTGTATCTACAGTTTGTAGCCTAGAAGTTAGAAATCCATGTTGGAATATTGGCGTTTAACTGCTGAATATCAGGAAAGAAAAATCCAAGTCTGCTTCTTAATCTCAACTGCACGAATAACACTGAGGGGAGGGAAGCATGTCTGAAGGAAACCATACAGTTAAATCCTGAATGTCCTGTGTGTGACTGATTAATTTGAAATTGTTTTCATCACCCTGAAAACTGGTCTGGTCTGTTTTGCCATAAAGAGGGAAAACAGCTCAAATTCAGAAGATAAGTTGTTATATGGTCAGTGTGGGGACTGTGGCTTTGACTCTGAACACAAACAAGCTTTTTTCTCGTTGCTTAATGCTGTAAGGCCATTCTGTTCTAAATGGGAACCATGTGTACAGGGTTAAGGAGGCACCTTCTAATCTGACAGACTGATTTGTAGGTATGTGAAGTTGTCTGATGGCAACCAAAGTTGTACATACATGTTGCAGGGTGGAGGTGGTTGGGTTTTGTCCCTTTTCTCTGGGCCTGAAAGTGCCACGTGTGTTGTTTCATGTTGTACAAAATTATGTGTTTTGGGAACAAGAGGGTCCTTTTTACCACTCTGTCTGTGGCAGTACTTGGTGAAATCTCTTTGCTCTATGCTAGCACTAGGTTTCTGTGAAGTTCTTTGGCATCAAGAAAATTAGGACTGGCAGTTTTGGCTCAGTGCTTAGAAGATAAATTCCTGAAGTTGCATACCTAGACTTCCTTTGATTAATTTTGTACTATACATAGCACAAAACAGAGCTACTAATCAGTGCAAGGAGATCTGAAACTTGCCTAAAATTTGATTCCTGTCTCTTAATTATAACTTTGAAAATTCTTCTAAACAAGAACCAAAATGGGCAGGCAGTTGGGGACTCACAGGTTTAAGCAGTGCTGCACCTAAGGGGGGATCAGCAGAGCACTCCTGCCTGTAAGGGACAAAATATAAGGAGGAGTGGGGTTATTCCTCCTTGCATTTTAAGGACATCAAAGAGAATACAACGGACTCTCAGTTGAATTACAATCTGGAAGTATTTATTTTCACTGGCTCTCAACTCATTTTGACTGCCAGCTATGGAAGGTCAGTTGACTTCCCTGCAAAGTTTATAGCCAGCTGCTTGAACGGAAAAGTTTGAAAGCCTTGACCATACTAAAGGGGATTCACTCTTTGGCTCCACGAGAAGAAAATGTCAACAGTGGCAGAAAGCATTATCATGGAACAGGCCACACCTTGAGTGTTGTGTTCAGTTCTGGGCCCCTCAGTTCAGGAAGGATATTGAGGGGCTGGAGCGGGTCCAGAGAAGAGCAACAAGGCTGGTGAAGGGACTGGAGCACAAGTCCTATGGGGAGAGGCTGAGGGAGCTGGGGGTGTTTAGCCTGGAGAAGAGGAGGCTCAGAGGTGACCTCAGCCCTGTCTAGAACTACCTGAAGGGAAGTTCTAGCCAGGTGGGGGTTGGTCTCTTCTCCCAGGCACTCAGCAATAGGACAAGGGGGCACGGGCTCAAGCTCTGCCAGGGGAAATTGAAGATGGAGATCAGAAAAAACTTCTTTCCAGAGAGAGTGCTCAGGCATTGGAATGGGCTGCCCAGAGAGGTGGTGGATTCCCCATCCCTGGAGGTTTTTAAAGTGAGATTGGCCATGGCACTGAGTGCCATGATCTGGTAAATGGAGTGGAGTTGGACCAAGGGTTGGACTTGATGATCTCGGAGGTCTTTTCCAACCTGATTGATTCTATGATTCTATGAACAGCAGTTTTCCCAGGCAGAATTTCTAGGAAAAAGGGGGCCTCAATGCACAAGGTGACCCACGAGAATCCCTGGTGGTGCTCCACTGCACAGATGCAGCGTTCATGCTTTATCATTCTACTTGCTGTGATAAGGCAGGTTAAGAAAAACAATTCTGAAAGTTTTGAGTCCACACAACAGCACATGTAACATTATCCCAAATTTTCATGTGTACCTAATGAGCAAATAGGTTTTCAGGTTACTAATGGCCACTTAGACTGCACCACAGGTAACCTGGAAGAGAAGACATGCTCATCCTTCTTCGGGGAATGTAGACATTTGTGAGCACTGTCAATAAGCCTGTGGCAGGTGTCACAGCAGAACTTGCCATCTGAGTCTTGAAGGATATTTACCTTGTGTTGTCTCGGTCTCTAGAGCGCCTGTAGGAATGGATTTCTTGGAGGATAAGTTGAACTGGCTTCCATAAAAAGCTTTACTAATTATGTTTTCTACCTACTTAAACCAGATGTCCCCTGGATACAGTTTATCTTCACAAGTTAGCTCAGTACAGATGTACAGAAAGAGAGAAAACAGGCCAATAGGGTCATAATCATTTCTTGTTCTTCTCATTTAAGAGAGAAGTACCAAAGAATAAGCAAGATGAAGGAAAATGATCTCTTGACAGTTGGAGTTTTTGTGTGGTTTGGGGTGGTTCTTTGCTTCTTGCTGGAGTTAACAGATCTTTTTCTCTTGTAACTGTGCCAACCATCTAGAAATGGTACTTTCAAAGGTTATTTTTGCTTTTTAATTCAGAGTTTGTTCTGTTTAAATATGCAACCGACACAATCCTCTTTTGTCCCTTTAAAATATCAACTGATGATATCGAACAAAAGAAAATATACTCTGTATCTTTATTCATAAAAAGGAGTGCCAAAAATTAAAATCAAGCTGAAAAGAGAAATAAATGATAGTTTCCCAACGTTTCCTCTTTAGTGAAACCAACATATGTGAACTGAGTTATCAAAGGGCTGAGACAGGACTACGTTATGCATTGTGTCCTACAGGATACACTGAAAATTGAACTACAGAGTAGGTTTGCCTGGGATTTTTTGCTTTGTTTGAACAGTTGATGTGTACTGCTTATTCCTTTCACAAGTCTTCAAACAAACATCACTCTACAAGTGTGAGTTTTAGTTATTTGCTCTATCTAGGAAGACTGGATTTATGTTGTCTTTCTTTTTCCCATTATGCTGAAATTAGAATAGTTCTATGGGGAAAATAACAAACTGAAAATTGCAATAGAATATTTATATGTCTAATGCAGGGGGTTTTCCCTCTGGGCTTGAGGTAGGTGGCCTAATAGATGTGCTAGTATGACTGGACAGCTTTTTCTCATTTCTCTAGTTTGGTTCCTTTTCAAGAGCAGCCTTTCAGTTGTAAATAAGAATTTTGATAGCAGATATGACGGTTGGTGAGACCAGCTGCAAACTGGAATGAATTTAGGATGGCCAGAGAGAGATTAGAACTGAGCACTCTCCTTGCTCCCCAGGTTACAGTCACCCTTACAGACACTGTGGTGTGATGTCTGCCTGACATTCACATCAGAGCAAGCACAAGCCTGTGGGTACTCCACGTGTCTTCTAACACTCTGTGACTTCTCTTGAGATGCAGTTTCTAAAAAGTGGATTGGAACCCCCCTGGATTAAGGGCAACACTGGCTTTTTGCAGCCTCAACTTTTGGGGGAAATTCTCTCACTTTCCTGTTCTCTGTTATGGTTGGGTCCCTCATGAGATTAATATGATCATGTTTGTGTGTGTTTTACATGTGGTCTGTGCACAATGAGGGGCACAAGCCCTTTGGGGATTAAAGTGCCATTCTGCCTGATCTCTGCAGCTGACTAAACTTTTTTGTTCAGTATTAGTGGCATCACACATAAGTAGATGGAAACAGAATTTTGCCTGGCTTTGACAAAGTCTCATAGTGACATCCTTGTTTATGCCTGTGCAAAGATTTCCACCCCAGTGGGGATGGGATGTCCAGAGCAAACAGGTTGAGTTTGGTCCCAAGGGTACAGCACAAACTATTTGGGTAAATTCCTTGTGTGTGTTCTGAATTTATTAGCTTACCCAATGGCATTAGCTGACTATAATGCAGTTAGATTTCCATGTCTAATAACTGTCAAGTGATTAAGTGGTTTTCATTACCATGAAGGCCCAGCTTTTTGAATTTGTGTCAGAGACCTGCAAACCACTTTGAGACAGCTTATATGGTAGCTCAGCCTCTCACACAAATGGCTTATTCCCTTTTCCCTCTCCAATACGCTGTTAAATGAGAACATTTAAATGCAATTGCTCTGCGTGTTTGCTTGCTCTGATTCTCTCCATCAATAGTTTTAATTTTTGAAATGCCACAATTATGGCCATTTTCTCTGTGATAAAGCTTAAGAAGTCAGCCTTGAGGAACTGAGAAAATTGGGGGGGTTTCCCCTGTTAACTAAAAGCTAACTGCTATTTTCTTAAAGTGAAACATACTTATTGATATAAATAACATCAGGAATTGAGCGAGGGAACAGCTCCCAGTTTTTATTGTACGTATTGCATTTCATTTTATATAGCTGCCACCAGGCTTTCTGTTGGTATAAACAATACACGTCATTTAAAATGTTTTCAGAATCTGAGCCCTGAATTATGAATATTATTCCTGACAACATACATATGTAATCATATGGGATGCTGCATCAGGAGCAAGATACCCAAATGTGACCAGATTATGCAATAGGAAAGTGAGGATTACAGTGTCAGTAAGAGATGACTTGACAACGTACTTCAGTTATATTTGTCAATATTAAGAGAGTCAACTAAACTGGAAGATCTCTGTAGTGAATAGTCAAAGGAAAATACTGCAATAATACAAAATACACTTCAAAAAAGCACTAACAATGATGTTTAGTATGTCCAAGTTTGAGTGCATCCTCAGAGCACTTTTTCATGGAGTTTTGCATCCTGTCTGCAGACTAGCCCAAGAGAGATTCCAACTTTTTCTGACACATGCTTGAACAACCAATTCCATGAGGAATCGGTTTCACATGGGGATCTAGTGATGATCTTTGTCTTTATATTGAAGATTAGTGTTTGAAACTGGAATGCAGAACAAAATATTCCACTATACAGCAACCAGTCAATGAAAAACAAGCACTTTCAGAAACATTGGACACTGGGATAAAGTGTGAATGGATGGAAAGAAATGTGGTGATAGAAATAATACTGTAGAAGGGAGTAACACAGGGAATGTCACACAACTCCATCAAAGCCAGAGCCAGGCAGACCCCACAATAACTTACTCAGTAGAAATACGTTTGCCTCTGATGGCCACCACTCACAGTAAACATTCCATGTGTGGTCCTATAACCTCCTGCTGACTTAAATGAGAACACTCCCTCTGAGCAAAAAAAAAATGCCAAGGCATGCCCTCATTTACTGAATATTTATAGAAAGATACTATTGAAAGATGAAATAAAGAAATGAAGAAAGACACTAAAAATTCCTTGGAAACTAGTTCTGTTATATTAACTTGATGGTTGGCAACAATTTGGAAAACATACCATGTGGGACCTTAGAAGGGGTTACTCACAGAGGTAAAAATATTAATGTGGTGACTGGGCTCTTGGCCCAGAGGAAAAACAAATGCTACTTCTTGCTGTGTGTTGGTAGCAAGGAAACTAAGAAGGCATAAGACTGAGGACCAGAGAGTATCACCTGCATGCTAAGCTGATGGAGATGTGGGGATGAAAGCCAAGCTGAGCTGCACTCTCTGTGCAGCTGGGTGATTGCTTTCAGAGGCATTGCCCAAAATTGCCAGTGGGCACCCACACACTGCTGTGCCACTGAAATCCTGGCAACAATGCAGGCCTCCAGTTTAGACAGTGTTTTTTAGGAGCTGGAGTTCATAGGGTACATTCCCCTCTCGGTTTACACTGGAAATGATGACAGTTGCAATCTGCATCGTGTTACTGCTACTATTTATTCTTCCATTAAAGCAGAAAAGTGGATGTCTGTCTGCTAATGTGGCTGTTCACACTCTGCTGCAGGCAGAGCCCTTGGAAAGGTGAGGAGGAGGCATCAAGTGGAAAAAGCATTACTAACATTTTAGGATGTTGTTTGCTTCAAAGGGAGATGTGTCCTGTTCCCTTTCTTTGCATATATTTCTAAGAAAGTATAGTATATTTATTTTTTTTCACTAACTTGCATATTGAAAATTTCAACCTAAATCTATCTAGCAGTGTAGTAGTTGAACTTTATAGTCTATAAAAGATACTTAACAAATTAGTGTTTGACAAATTCAGGAGTACTATATTTTGAACGAACAGGGTCCATTCTTCATCTTTCCTGACAAGGGTGGTTCTCTGATACAGACTGTCTTCTCCCCATGCCCAAACATACTAGAGTGCATCCATGAGAGCATTTCAAAGTGCAATCAGGAATAAAAAAACACTGAACAAAATTATGTTTTCTTGTCTGTTTGATTAGTTTGGGTTTTTTTCCTAATGTATCCCCTCACTTAAAGGCTGATTTACAAAATTTCTGTGGCTCACAATAGGACTAAAATCTGTGATCAGTAGACTGTTTTCTGAAGCAATATATTGCCCAGAGCACTTTAGTATGGAGACATCTGTTTCTAATCTCAAAAATCAATGGCACAGGATGACCCAGGGCTTTCAAACATTAGTTTTCAACAGTTTTTTTTCTAATTCTATTGGTTCTGAAGAGATGGACCTTTTCTGCCACAAAAAATGCAGAAATTAAAATACGTGTGTGAAAACATGCTTGCACTGTATGATGTGTGCCTTGGTGTTTTTGGAAACAAGAAATTCTTTCCCTGGAGTCAAATTTGTGAGGGTTGCCCCTTGGCATGGGCAGTTCACTTCCTGCACTCCAGTTCTCAGACAGCAAAAAGCTGGGGTTGGAATTTTTTTACTATTTTTTTAAGTAAGCCATAAGAAAATTGATACCATGTGATGTGAAAACTTCTCAGCATGTTAAATGTACTTACTTCTATAAAGCTGAAAAGGATTGAAGTTAACATTTGTTTCAGATTTCCAGCAATACCATCATTGCTGTGTAATAGCTGAAATGGTTCCATCCATCCCATTATGAAGTTACTTTACTTCTTGACAAGAAGACATTAAGTACAAGGCAAAATGGGGGTAGGGAGAATCAAGACTGTGTGAATTGTTTAACCTTCTGCCACAGTTCAACAAAGTTTAAAAAAAAAAGAAAAAAAGAGTCTTTGGCAAGCTGCCTAGATTTTGTAAGGCCACTCAAGCTTTGTAAGCCCCCAAAGATCAGAGTGTTTCTGGCTCACAGCTGAAATCCCATTGAGCCAGGGCTGAAAAAAATCTTTTCAGCCGTGTTGAGTAAACACTTCATGAAACAGCTTTCTGTCACAATGCTCTTCAATGTTGCATGTGAGCTGACTGCCACATCTTGGACAAAGACGGACAGTAATCAGGAATATATTGTTTGACATCAAATGCTTCCAGAAGTCATGGCTGCAGTCAGTGCTGGGTGGAATAGTGAGTCTGTTTTGTCTGTTGCCATTGAAACTGGGGTGGACAAAGGAGCAGAATGATGACTTTGCTGTCTGCACACTAATACTCCTTTAAACATAAGTCATCACCAAAACACATGGAAGCAAAACCTTCTCCCTGTGAAAACCTTCTGGTTCTAACACCCAAGTTTCTACCTAAGAGACTAGTAGAAATCGTGTCTCCAAGAAAAATACTTCATTTTTAAAAATGGTCCAGCAGTTTTGGACCACTGACAAATTCAATGTGGGGAACAGCTAAGAATGCAACTGTGGTCTTCTAACCATTTATGTGTTTGTGGGTTTGTTGTTATTTGTTTTGGAGGGAGGGGGTGTTTGGTTTTCCTGTTTGTTTGGCTTTTGTTTTGTTGGGGGTTTTTTTAATTGTTGGTATTGGGTTTTTTTGTTTGGTTTGGGTGGGGCTTTTGTTTTGGGTTTTGTTTGAGTTTTTAGTTTAGTTTTTTGTTTGTTTTTTCTGTTTTGTTGGTTTGTTCTGATTTTTTTTTCCTAAGAGTTGCTAGTGGATGGATCATGATCAGCCCAGGACTTTTAGTGCAATTTCCAGAAAAGCTGAATCAAGGCTTTTATGCACAAACAATATCTTTAATTATAACAACCAATATCACTTAGGGGGAAGGGAGGGAAGCTACTGGACAAAAGGCATCAGTGCCCAAAGCTTTGTTGTAGGTTGTTTCCTAACTCTATTAATTTCCCTAATGAAAAGATCATAGAATCATTAAGGTTAGAAAAGACCTCTACGATTACCAAGTCCAACCATCAGATGTCTGGTGGCAGAAATTCAGGCACACTCAGGAACAAGCTTAAAACTGGCTGCTGTTTTTTCCTACTGAGGAAGAAACTCAACTGCTTACAAGGACAGAAGCTGCCATCCCCTTCCTTTCTAATGACACTCAACATGAACCCAGCATACTTAGATGCCTAGCCTTGGGTTATAGTCCATATTTAGTAGCATCCTTACCCTGACTTCACTTTTGATATGGTGATTTTATAAGTGTTTTGCTTCTCCATGCTCTGGAAATCTCTATCAATCTCTCTTTAATTAGAAATATACCACCTTTTCCCCTTAAGAACCTCATGTCATATTAAACTCAAGAAACATGAGGATTTTGTTAAGTGTTTGAACATGAAAGAGTTTTTGTTTACTTCACGTTTCAGGATAATATTTGAGATGGCTTGTGTTCAACCCAGTCTTGTATGAAACTAGAATATTATGGACCCATTCCTTTAGATGTTGCACAAGGAATATAACGTTGTAATGCTGGGGCACATAACAGTGAACAAGGAAAGAAGGGATGGCTGAGAGTATTCTGCTTGGAAATGGAAGCACCTACTGAAATGTTTTATGGTTATGATGACATCAGTTTTACTGTAAACTTTTTGATTTATTGACAGATTTATTGTAGCTGGGGGTAAAATTGTCTGATTTGTTCTTGCAGCACCAGTGTAAGGTATTTTATTCTATTGCCATGCATTTCCAAAAATAGTTTGGCCAGTTTAGGTTCACACAACCAGTATTATTGCAACAAATGATATGAATGTTAAAGGAGGATGTTCAGTTAGTTCCATTTGAGAGAATAAAAGAAAATATCAATTAAATGAACATTCAGAGGCTTACAAAATTTGAGTTTTATTCATCATGTGGAAAGTATGCTGGTAATATATGTAATGCAGTGTGGTATTTGATGGTGTAACATCTACATAACTTGCTGCCACTAGTATTTATTCTTCAGACTCACTCAGCAAAACCCTCCTGAATCCTGTTGCTGTAACACTGCAAGGCACACCTTGTCATGTGCTGTTTCTTAGAATCCATGTTGTGAGAAAAATGTTTGTTATTAGCAAAAGTTTCTACAGGCAAGTTTCACCATCCATTTCTGGTCCACTTCAGTTTAACAAGAATTTTATGTTTTGCCTGTAGGCTAGAAAGCTAAGTTTGTGTCAGAGATTTCTATTTTAGCCGTTATAGTCCAAAATGAAAATTTTATTTTAAAAAGAACTTGGGAGAATTATTAAAAAAAAAAAAAACAAAAAGGAAAGCGTAATTTAATTTGGCATTTTGAGAAATAACACCAATAAATAAATAGTTGATTTACACTGTACAATAAATATTCAGGTTCATAAGCAAATAGCCACAGATGAACTTGACAAAGTGCATTGTTTTTATAGTAAGTTGTTACGGTGGTCATAACAACGTCCAAGTTCTTTATTAGATTTTAACTTTTTTTGTGGACTGCAGTTCAAGTTTGTTTTCCTGTATAAGCTCTGTATCTGTTGTGATCGCAGGGAAAAATTCTGACACCCAATGGCATTACAGAAAAATACTAAGTGTGGGAAAACCAGCCATGTGTGTTGTCAGAGATGTGCTGAATAAGTCACTTGGACACAGGGCTTGCAGTTAGATTGAAGTTTTTATCTGTAAACATATATTAGTGTCTCAACTTCATACTTACTGGTGACACAATTGATTTAGAGTGTGCAGCCTTTTCTGGTTTAGGTGGTACAGGTTAAAACTTCTGATATATGTGTATGGAATACACAGTTTACAACAACATCTCACTAAGTTTTGATGACTAGTGATTTAACATATGGACATAGTTAAAGTTCAGGGCAGGTAAGGTAATTAATTTGTGGATGTTTATGTAACAGATACATTCAGGAAGGCTTTTGTCCTCATTCCCATAATCTCTGACACTTTTTTGAGATTTTCTGCTTTGGGACTAAAGCTTCTCATGTTTCATTTGAACTCTGTTTGAGTTTTGGATGGAGTAAATGGAGCCAAGGGAATGTAAACGGGGTAACATGTTGATGTTCCTCCCACGCATCCCTTCTTTTTAATGCATGTGTAGGAGGACTGAAGAAAGAGCTACAATTTCCTTTACTTGCTACAGCTTTCATTTCCTTTCCCAGTGTGGAGGCAGAGACAGCAAGAAATCAAAAATGCTCTGCACAGATTGTTGGGATTTCTTGTTATAGTGTTTGGGGTTCTCCCCCAGAAAACAAATTATGAAATCTTGCCTTTATAAAAAACACATGCTTAAATCAATTCTTTTTAGTTGTTAAAGTCTCATGCAAGTATGTGCACCTAACTCTACGAACAAGCTTAAACATTCTGCTCTAAGTTTGCTCAATTGCAAGTTGTATGAATTTTGATATACCATCACTCTGTATTTGGTCAGGCAGGCATTTCTGTTAAGACTCTTAATTCACCTAAAGATACAGCAAAAATTTTAAAAACTACTGAAAAATATGCTAGGAATAGACCTCATGAGATCTCAGTTGAGGCAGGCTGTGCTGTACCTGTGTCACTCCTGACGTTTCCCTCATCTGTTCTTGAAGTCTTCTGATGCCAGAAACTTTATGACTTTTTAGGTAATCTGTTCCAGACCTTCACTAATCACGTCATTTAAAAGGTGCCCTTTTATTTCTTTCTGCATGCTTGTGTAAGTCCACTATTTCTTTTCATAGAATCATAGAATGGGTTGGGTTGGAAAAGACCTCCGAGATCATCAAGTCCAACCCTGGGTCCAACTCCAGTCCATTTACCAGATCATGGCACTCAGTGCCATGGCCAATCTCACTTTAAAAACCTCCAGGGATGATGAATCCACCACCTCTCTGGGCAGCCCATTCCAATGCCTGAGCACTCTCTCTGGAAAGAATTTTTTTCTGATCTCCAACTTCAATTTCCCCTGGCAGAGCCTGAGCCCGTGCCCCCTTGTCCTATTGCTGAGTGCCTGGGAGAAGAGACCAACCCCCACCTGGCTACAACTTCCCTTCAGGTAGTTATAGACAGTGCTGAGGTCACCTCTGAGCCTCCTCTTCTCCAGGCTAAACAACCCCAGCTCCTTCAGCCTCTCCCCACAGAACTTGTGTGCCAGTCCCTTCACCAGCCTTGCTGTTCTTCTCTGGACCTGCTCCAGCACCTCAATATCTTTCCTGAACTGACAGGCCCAGAACTGAACACAACACTCAAGGTGTGGCCTCACCAACGCAGAGTCCAGGGGAAGGATCACTGCCCTGGTCCTGCTGGCCACGCTATTTTTGATGCAGGCCAGGATCCCATTGGCCTTCTTGGCCACCTGGGCACACTGTTGGCTCATGTGGAGCTTCCTGTCAATTAGTACCCCCAGGTCCCTTTCTGCCTGGCTGCTCTCCAGCCACTCTGTGCCCAGCCTGTAGCGCTGCAGGGGGTTGGTGTGGCCAAAGTGCAGGACCTGGCACTTGGCCTTATTGAACTTCATCCCATTTTCTATCTGTCATGGGCACAGCCAACGAATAAATCATTTTATTCAGTTCAGCAGCTTTTCTGCTGTTGAAGATTGTTATCTTGTCTTTGCTAAGATGCACTCTAGTTATTCAAAGATTTTTCCAGATGGTATTTTCAGCAGTTTCCAGAGTTTTACAATCTCCTCTTAAATTAATGTTTTGGTTCTTAAGAAAGGATAACAGCCCTCTCCTGAGCAAGTAAATGTAGGAAACAGATCAAAAAGTACTTTCAATAAGAGAGTAGAGCAATCTAAGAAGATACCTGCCATCCAAATAGTGAGCTGTGGCCACCAGCCAGCTGGCAGCCAGCTATGCCAGGGGAGGAATTTTAGGTCCTGACTCCAGGATTAGTTGCCAGCTGACCAGTGAAGAGGCCTCAGAGAGCAAAAATTAGCTCTAGATGATCAATGTGAGTTAAACAGAATTGGATTGTATGAAAAATCTTGTGAGATTTCAGTAATTACAGGTACTTATTTTTGAGGATAAGTAAATCATATAATAGAAAAATTAGCCTGAGCATGTTTTGTCTATGTGGTGTGGAGGGCTCACAACACACAAACCAGTGCTGGACCCTGAAATCACTACCTCTGGTTGAGTTTGTATGAATTTTTGTATTCTTCAGGATAGTGAAGCTTCTTTTACTCATCAGGAAAGATACTGAAGTACATAATTCTGACCTTGTGGCTAGTTGAGGTCAATAAAACTGTATATGGTCTGCATCCTGTCAAACAAACAAAAAAAAATATCCCAAAGCTATCCAGTTTCTTCTTAGGAAGAAAAAATAATTTAAAAATGCAATTTTCCTTTTTAAAATACACACCTCATATTTTCTTTATAGAGAAAAAGCTGCTTCCTGAAAAAATTATCTTGCTTTCAAGTCTCATTCTAAACGGCTTTCCACACAAACCCCAATATTTTCTGTAGAAGTTTGATACCAGTGCTGTATGGACAGTCTGCCCAAACTTCTGCCTTGTGGTCTCTCCTATTCCTGGCTATTTCTGACTCTGTCACTCCCACAATCAGTAAACTCAGCTTCTGGTTTTCCATTCAGTCATAAGAGGGGGGGAGGAATATTACAGATTGTATCCCTCAACTCCTGTCTGTGAGCACGGCCTTCTGTTGTTTCCACTGTTCTTAAACATCGTGAGTGTTGAGAGATCAAATATTTTTAAATATACCTATCTGGAGGACATGCACCTGAGAGTTTTATAACCAGTGGCTACTGGGCCAGTTTCTAGAAGCCAGCCTACAATCCTAACACTCTCCCTTCTTCCCTAGGCAATTATTCAACCTCAAAAAATATTATTCAACCTCAAAAAAAAGGTATTTTAGTGCCTATTAATGAAGGCTAATAACCATAGAATAATTTGTGATACTCAGCCCTTTGTCAACCTTTTGCCTTTGCAAGGTGTGAAACTTGATGAGATAGTATTGTTAAGAATAAACTGTAAAATGGTCTGTACTTCAGTCTAAATGAGATGCACTTACCAGTCAGGAGCCTTTCTAGTGGGCCCTGTAGGAGCTAATTCTGGTGCCTCAGCTATTGAAGAGTTGAAAGCAACTAAAACATAAAAAGAGTTGGAACTTGTGAGCAAGGAAACAGGTGGGAATGGGTCAGAAAATGATTGGGATTGGAATTATCTCGGCAACCAAAGATAATTCATACAACAAAACAGGTATTTAGGAGGTAAAAATATTGGCTGAACTTTGGGTGTGTAAGATTTCTCCTCAGCAGCAATATTATGTGTCATAAACTCCGTGCCCTCCTCAATCAACTCTGCTTATGTTCCAGGAGGACCGAGAACAAATGTAGAAAAAGCAGTAGAAATTCTTGTAAGACCCAAGTGATAAACATTACTGTGTTTGGTGGTAGTTCAGCCGCTATTAGAACACTGTGTTACACACAGGCAGCCAAACTCCAAGAAGTATTTCTGTAAAATGGAAACGGCTCAGGGAGAAAACACAAGTGGAACTTGACAAATTCTTGTTACTTGAAAAAGGTGCCGGGTGGTAAGTGGTCACATTTGCTCATGTTTTTGTGTGGAACAGGACTAGGCTCTTACATTCATGTGATGTATTTTTCCTGACAATTTTCCTCTCACTGGTTGTGCTGGATTTGATCCAACAAGGTGGTTTAGTTGGGGTTTTTTGAGGGATCCGGACAGAGGGTTTTTTTTCAAAGATAGTTCATTCTCTTTTGTAAACTATTTTCAGTTGTGGAACATCCGCAAGTTTACCTTTTGACACCAGTCCTCAGGTCATCACTTATCTTGGCTGTTTTGTCCTGCCTTCCTGCTCTTTTTAAAGAATTGAAAAATATCCACAGAAAATTCTTAGTCTTCTGTTCCTTGCACATATTCTTCACCTGGTATCATCACTTTATTCCATTATCCCAAACAGGTTTTTCTCTTACAGTGTTTAGGGATTTTTTGCTTCTTTTCATCATTGTTTTTATTATTAGAACATTTTTTTTTTCCCAGTTTTCAGCTTTGCAGCTTTTGTTGGATAACTTATGTCTGCCCTTGTGCCACCCTATTCCTTTAGCACATACAGTTCTTCTCTGTTCCTATAACTTACTAGAAGTTAAATTCTGTCATCCAGGTTCTGCTTTATTAGGATAAACAAATTATTTTATTCTCATCCATTAAGCTCATCTTAGTATGGACAAAATGGTTTTATTAGGTCCGTGGTCAAAGACTTGTGCAGAAACACTCCACTGCCACATATAAAAACACTGTTCCTCTCAGAAAGTATACAATGTATCCTGGGGTATTCCACACTGGAAATTCAGTGTGTTCATTGACAATGACTGTCAAACAGGGGAAAAAAAATCCTTGGTTGTAGTTAATCTGTACAACCCATGATGTCCATGGACCTGTATTGATACATGCCCTCTGAGAATTTATTGGGAAGGGATTAAGCCCCAGTTTTTTAAAAAAATAATGTTTGCCTTCCAAAAGGGCATTTTTTTTTTTTTTTAGTAAATTGTTGCAGCTGCTAAGCAGATCCTCCTAATTGTGTGAGGAACAGTGAGAGAAGTGGTATTTTTCCTTAGACTACCCTTTCTTTCTTCTTAAACTCTTACGGTCTTTGAGGAAAATTAATGTTTTCATTTCCAGGAATTCTTGCCTCAGACTTCTCACATGTGTTTGGAACTGATCTTAGACCAACAAAAGTCAGAAGCAACAGTTTAAACTGAGATTGGACGTGGCACTGAGTGCCATGATCTGGTAAATGGACTGGAGTTGGACCAAGGGTTGGACTTGATGATCTTGGAGGTCTTTTCCAACCCAATCGATTCTGTGAGTCTATGAATTCAAGTCTTTCATTGTTTAGGTAAAATTATTTTTTGAAAGTATATTACGTGGAACTCTAACTGATCAGGCAGGTGGAAGAAGGAACTGTTTCCAAAAGAAGTTGCTAGAAGGAACTGAAGTGACAGATTTTTTGCTGTAGACAGTGTTAAATCTGTCTCATGACAATAGCAAGTCAGCCCAGATGGAGAAGGAATTCTTACTGTGAATGCAATTCCATGGGCCATGAGGTCACCCACAAAGCCACTGCTGACCATTGTCTCTTCGTACTCCAGCCCTTCTTTAGTAACATCCATGTTCACTGTCACTGGGTCCTATCATAGAATCGTACAATCGATTGGGTTGGAAAAGACCTCTGAGATCATCAAGTCCAACCCTTGGTCCAACTCCACTCCATTTACCAGATCATGGCACTCAGTGCCACGGCCAATCCCAGTTTAAAAACCTCCAGGGATGGGGAATCCACCACCTCTCTGGGCAGCCCATTCCAATGCCTGATTACTCTCTCTGGAAAGAATTTTTTTCTGATCTCCAACTTCAATTTCCCCTGGCAGAGCTTGAGCCTGTGCCCCCTTGTCCTATTGCTGAGTGCCTGGGAGAAGAGACCAACCCCCCCCTGGCTAGAACTTCCCTTCAGGTAGTTCTAGACAGTGCTGAGGTCACCTCTGAGCCTCCTCTTCTCCAGGCTAAACACCCCCAGCTCCCTCAGCCTCTCCCCATAGGACTTGTGCTCCTCTGTGTGTGTTTTAGAACTTTCAATCTCATGTATTACTGTGAAAGTGTGGGATCTCTTTCCAAGAGGGTGTAAATCCTGGGATAAACTGTGATGTGCAAGGAGTATTATTGACTGCAAAGGAAAACACAGCTGGCTAGAATGAAACTATTTCTGAAGTTTAAAATAAAATAAATCTTATGGCCTTCTTTTCTTCTTTACTGAGATGTATATGCAGCCTCATAAAACATGTTAGACAAAGTTTCAGTTCAATCAGTAGTTTCCACTGCAATTTGTAGGAACTATGTTGATTTACTCAAAATAAAAATAAAAATGCTTATTTAACCTTAAAAATATCAAGAACATCAACTCATGACTTGTCTGTTTTTACTGGAGATTCCTCTGGATGACTGGAAAAAGTTGTTCTGAGTTAAAAAAAGAATAAGTTGGGGACAAAGCCAAGCTAATGCCAAAGGATAGTTTAAAACTGTTGAGGACAGATGTTTAGTGTGTTCTCTGGGTCACTTTGGGGGAAAAATAAGCTGCTGTGAACCCCCTCAGAAATTTAGTTGATACTGACAATCTGGGTTGTTTCTGGATAAACAGAAAGGCATCATATCAGTTAACAGTAGTAGTGGTATTTAAAATTTGTCTTTTTAGTCATGATTAATTACATTGTTAGTTCAGTCAAGATTTAGTTTAAACTGTGGGCAATCAGAAAGCAGGAAAAAAAACCAACTAGAAATGAAGAATAATCCTTGGAAACTGGGCCTTATGAAACCAGATGAAAAAAAAAATCAAGATGTTCATAAAAGTTTTTTACCAGGACAGACAAAGCCCTGTGGACACATTCAAAACCTCCCTGTTACAGTTGTTTGGTGAGGCCCTGCTCTAGCATGGGTTGGACTTGGGAGTAAGAAATGCGGGAGGGGAACATGACTTGAACAGAAAGCACTTTGATGGTCTCCCACAAAGAGCTCTGGTTTTTAATCATGTGCTAAAATGGGTGATTTTCAGCCTCCAGAGCATGTTGGTTTAGGAAAGCGCAAAATGTGCTGCCTTCAAGGACAACAAGCATTGTCCCTATATGCAGTTTGACATCATACCCAACGCCTTCCTTTTGATAAGGGTCAGGTGGTTCTGGATTCCATTGTGTCCTCTCTGAATGTTGTGATGGCAGAGTAACTTAAGTGTCACAGAACTAGGAAGAAGTAAGATATTGTGTGGGAAAAGAGATGAAACAGTTGGATTTACAACTGGCAATACGCACAGGGCAGAGGGGAGGGGTCTGGGAAGGTTTCAAGTGAAGGTTTTAAGGTGCAACTTTCAAGTTTTTTAGCAGCTCAAAGGACAATTGGCTTGAATTCCTCAAGGGGCAGCCTGTAGAGTGACAAAAATATATTTGGCCGAAGTTAATGGCAGCTGCAGAGCACTGGTGGATTGTCTGGGTTTTACAGAGGCTGGGAAATGAGGCTTGGAGCTGACAAAGATCAGAGCCTGCAGAAAGGCTTTTGTGCTCCCAACAAATGTGCTGGGGAGCTGCACTGTTGGAGTCAGGGCATCTGCTGGAGCTCAGGAGCTCAGTCTGAGCTGAACACAGAGCTGACAGGGATTCTGTCTGGCCTGTGGTGTCTGTGTAGGTTATGCAAGTGCTTAATACACAAATGGGGAGATTGGCTCCCTGTTCTGGGCTCTGCATCTGGAAGCAGAATGTGCTGCTGGGAAGAGCTGTCCTGAGGTGACTCCTTAATATTCAGTAACACCCAGTATGTGGCCTGGAAAGTGCTGTCTTCTCCAGAGGGGAGCAAGCATCTGGCCCAAAACTGGACTGTAAAGATTCATCATATTGGTATTTAAAAATAAATAAATAATAATAACTTATTGACTGGGATTTGCTGTCTCTGATACCTGGAGAGCTATCTGTGAGTTACTGTTAGCACCAGAATGCACAGGTTAAAAGACAGGTCTCCAGCTAACTATCAAGTGAACACATATAGAGAGATGTGTGTACAGCTCCAGCCAGGAGTGCCAAGGCTCCTGCATGCTGGTTTCAGGAGAAAAGAGGAATTCTCAGTATCATCACTGGGTTCTGGCCAACCTCCCTCAGCAGACCTGAGGTCCACCAGCCTACAGCTTAGAGGTAGCTGTAGGATACTGATCCTCCAGGATAGCATCAGCTATTCTGAATCCTGCCGCTATGTCCTGAAAGAGTCTATCCTTCTAAAACTTTTTCTGATACTAGTCACTCCATACCTGTTTGAAACTAGTCTCTTGCTAATCATTCTTGGAAGGTACAGGCAGAACTAATTCAGAAAAGAGCTACATGTTTTCTGACCAAACTTCTGGTGATGTGGATGGGCATCTACTGCACTTGCACCTTCTACACCAAATGCACATCTGCTCAAAATCCATAGTGAAAGCAAAGGTGTAGCCCCTATTCCAAAGTAATAGGTATCACATTGCCTTGGGGGAAGGAAACATTGAAGGAAAGCTTTCTTATTGTTGACTCAAAATTGACAGGTTGCACAACAGTGCAAAGAGGTAGAAAAACCCAAACAAATTCAAAGTAACTCCAGCAAAACAGAAGATGCAGCTAAACCCCTATGATAAAATGTATTGTCTAATGATCTACTGAAGCTGCAAGTTTTCTTCCTTAGCCTGGATGATCCTGAATCTTCCATAGGATGGTGCTGGATAACCTAAATACCGTGGTTGCAAAACCCATCATCACTATTTTTAGGGTTGCCTACATTCTTTTAGTTTTCCTTTGAGAAATGGCTCCTCGATGAACATGTCATCTTCAAGGTGAGGTAAAGCACTTTCCAGACTATTGTTGACTCCTACAATATGAACTTCACAGTTAAATCTCTTCTGCTGTAGACAGGAGTATAGACAATACAGACTTTGCCTTAGACTAAAGGATCCAAGGAGAATTGTTACCTTATTGATTTTACAATATAGGGCACAGTCACCACATTTGTTCTTTAATTTGACACTCCATGAATTAGCCACTACCAAGAAGAGAAATAACTGTAAGAAGCTGATATTTATAGGGATACTTTGCTCTGTACAAGCAACAGACTCCTTTATCATGGAACAATGACCCGTGCTAAACCAATTAACTTACTGTTACTATCTGGAATAGCAGCTTCCTCTGAAATACACAGTTCCAAATGCTATAGATGAACTGTCCCGAGATGAGTTAGGAGGAAATGCCATACATGGAGGAATACTCCTCTTTGTCACTGTGACTTGGGGATGCCCTTTGGTAACCCTACTAAGATTTTCCTGCTGACTGTGTAAAGCAGCTTTTTCACTGGGTGACACTTGAATACCCAGAAGCATTTGCAGCTGTGGGAATGCTGTGGTTTTCCTTTCACTCACTTAAACTCTAGGAAAAACACCTTGAAAGGGGTTTATTTGTGTAACTTGAGAGTTTCGTTTAAAAGGGGGAAGACTGCCCACAGCTGTGTGTGTATTCTTAGTCACCTGTGCTTAGCACAGAGTGCCTGGTCTGTGCACCAACCCATGTAAATAGACTCCTGTTACCACAGAACATGGCAAACACTCCAGTCCTATCAGTACTGCTGTGGCTTACCCTGAGCATGCAGCTCAGTTGCTTTTATTCTTAATAAGACATTGTGCTTAACCATTTCATTTGCAGTGTTGCACTGTTCTCCTTTAAGTGACCATCTACATTTTTATAGCAGTTTTATAGCCTTAATTCAGAGCTGGTGATAAATAAAACCATTCCCAAACTTAGAAATTCCAAGAGCCAAGAATCACAGCTTATCAAATCTCCAAAATAAATAAGGCATGTGTCAAGCTTGCCTATGCATTGGCAAAGGAATGCCATGAACACTGGTGTCTGATTGTTGATAAGGGAATGTGGATGTTGTGAAGTGTTGACTGATGCAGCACTCAAGGGAATGGAAAAGAGAAAGTTGTGGAAGATGCAAAAATGTGTCAGCTGATATCTCAATAGGACTTTTTTTCTGGTTTGGTGAACATAGTGTCCTTATGGGTTGCAGAGGAGAATAACTCTCAAACTTCTGGAAAAATCAGTTTTAGGAGTTTTATTCTAGAGTTTTGTGATGGTCTGGACGGTGTGAGTAAGAGGAGCAGGGCTTTTTAAAAATCCATTTTAGGTCTGGTTCCCTTGGTTTTTTGGCCTTTTTTTGTTTGGTTGGGGGGGGGGTTTGTGTTGTTTTTTGGGGGTTTTAGGTTTTTTTTTGTTTTGTTTTATTTTGTTTTTTGTGCTTATGGATGCTTTTAACCTTTGACAAGCATACCCTTTGTTATCTTGATTAGAACATCCCAGAGCTGACGTAGTAGTTTGGTCTTCGGCCTGTTCTTTACTCCATTTATTTATCTGTACATGAAGATAGTTGCATTCAAAAGGGAAATTTTTTTCATATTTTTTCGTTCCTTTGAGTACCTTTCCTTGCATCTCAAGGCTTCTCTTTTCTTTTTAGTACTTTCTCTCCAAGAATTGTGCTCCTTATTCTCATGGGTTATGTCAGTCACTCGTTCTGTTGCTAGTAAATCAGCCAGGATCATTTCCAGTAACAGAGGCCAGTGTTGTGATGCACTAGCACTGGTATCCCACAATTATAAATAGATTCTTGCATGGACCTCAGAAGGGTAAATAGACTTTCAAGGTTACTGCAGTCATATAGGAGAAGAATAACAACTCTAAAAATTAATGCCAGGACCCAGTGTTTGGTTATTCAGAGGGCTGTTTTTTCTCTCCAAGGGTTTGGCTTGTGTAACAATTTAGACATTTTTTTTTTTCCAAGTTTTGTTTTATTTGCTTCTCTCCAGCACGTGGACAAACTGCTGCTACCCACCATGTGCTTTACTGTTGATAGTTTTTAGGAGGGAAAGGAAGGGTTTCACTGTTATAATTATTTTTGTTTTTCATGTGGCTGTGTTGTCCTTTTCACAGCTTCTGTCCCCACATATGCACCCACCTGTGATGTGTGATTAAGAAGCCTCCCTGTATTCTGTGTATAAGAAATCTGCTGGTTGAATCAAGCAAGAATCATTTCAGTCAGAGGCACCTAGCAAGTATTTGAAAATACTTCATCTAGGCCTCCTTGAGTGTAAGAGGTTTTAGTAGTATATTAAGGACACGTACTCTTTGTAAACAGTGCTACTTGCTGTGATGTACATGCTAAGCTTAATCTCCTTCCTTGTCATGTTTTAGGATACAGCAAGTCAGGTGGATGTCTGTAAAAATGTCACTGAGTTTTTTGACTTGGGGATTTAACAGACAACTTCTGGTGAACCTTGATATGGTACCTTAAACTGTCTCCTTAACCTGCAGCTCTCTGCTGCATCTCTGCTGGAGGTTTCTGCCTCTAAGCTGAGTCAAAGAAGGGCTTGAGTCTCAGCCTCTGTCATGGGAAGCCCAGTGTTTTAGCTTTAAACACTGATGTAAACGTGTATCGCCTTCTCATAAATCACATTTAGGAGTAATGGGTTTGGAAAGATGCAAACCATAGCTAGTATGGATGTGTGGCTAGGGCTTAAACCATCACAGGTCTGTTTGCCTTTTGCCTGTTACTGCATAAGCCTCCTATTCTGGTTCAAACCATAAAGAAGCAGAAGCCTCATTGGCTTTATGGATGATAAATAAATGCGGGGCCACACACTCACAAAAGTTTGGGTTCAGCTGAAGAAACCTCTTGCATCACATTTCCCAAGGACTCCATCCCATGTACTTATGGAGGCATTACATCAAATAACTCCTCGAAACCTTTTGGTCCTGTGTGTGCTGTTTCCTACTAGTCAAGGATAGTTCAAGTTACTGAAACATGATTTCCTTTTAGAAATTTTGGGTTGACTTGCACGGGTGTAGTAAAACATCTGAGCTGCAAGTTAGAGCATATTTAATTTGATCTCCTTGTGTAGACTGTGAAAGTTTTGGAGGGCTAGAGCACAAAGTGGCCACATTGCGTCTGTGCATTTGCTCAGTGCTCCCACTTGTAAGGCTGTGGTTTCAACTGATTTTTTTGTGCCAGCTCTTCCATGGTGTGTTTTCCCAGCAAGTGTCACTATTAGGCTGAATGAAGCTTTCCAGAAACAGCAAAAATTATTCAGCTTTCTAAGATAGGAAGGTGGAAAAATGTACTTTTCCCATGTGTCCAGAAAATTCTTCATAGTCTCTTCATTAAGTCGTTCTTGGTTTTATTTATTTATTTATGATCTGACAAATGAATTGTTGTTGTGTCAAGGATTTCCTTTTTTTTTTCCCCGATCTTTTTTTTTTTTTTTTGGGGGGGGGGGGGGGGGGGGAAATTTTTTTT
>VWZD01013483.1:801059-856198 GCA_013396695.1 Sakesphorus luctuosus | reverse complement strand
GGGGTGGGGGGAAGTAAATTTATATGTATGCCAACTGGAGCCTTGTTAAGACTCTGTCATAATAAATTGGCATCTATGTACAAAGCGGAGGATTCTTTGAAAATCCTAAGGGATGAGATGTCAAGCTCAAGAAGAGGACCCATAGGAATCTTATGAATTTCCACAAGGCCAAGTGCGAGCTGCTGCACCTGGGTTGGGACAACCCATATTATCAATACATGCTGGGGGAGATGAAGGCATTGAGAGCAGCCCTGCAGAGAAGGACTTGGGGTACTGCTGGATGGGAAGCTGGACATGAGCCACCAACGTGCATTCGCAGCCCAGAAAGCCAGTTGTGTCCTGGGCTGCATCTAAAACAGCATGGCCAGCAGGGTGAGGGAAGTGATTCTGCTCCTCTGCTCTGCGCTGGTGAGACCCCACCTGCAGTGCTGCTTCGTGCTCTGGGGTCCCCAGCAAGGAAAGACATGGACCTTTTAGAACGGGTGCAGAGGTCACCAAGATGATCAGGATGCTGAAGTACCCCTCCTGTGAAGATAGGCTGAGAGCATTGCAGTTGTTCAGCCTGGAGAAGAGAAGCCTCTGGGGAGACCTTAAAGCAGTGTTCCAGAACCTAAAGGGGCTATAAGAGAGCTGGGGCTGTACTGTTTAGAGTAGGGTGTGTTGGGACAGGACACGAGGCAACGGTTTTATATTGAAGGAGGGTCGACTCAGACTAGATGTAAGGAGGAAATTTTTTACAAGTGTGGTGAAACACTGGAACGGGCTGCCTGGAGAGGTGGTGGATGCCCCCTCCCTGGGAACTCTGAGCAACCCGATCAAGTTGAAGATGTCCCTGCTCATTACAGAAGGGCTTGGACTAGGGGACCTTTAAAGGTGCTTTCCAACCCCGCAGCCCACTGTGTGACTCGCCTTTTCTGTGCCTGTCCTGATCTCACCGGAGCCACACGGGAGCGCTCCCTTACCCGCGGCCCCGCCCGGCGGTACCCGGAGCTGCGATGGGGCGCTCCGGGGCGCGGCCGCATTCCCTGAGAGCTCTCCCTGGCTCCCTCGCTTCCCACGCTGATTCCCGCCCCGGGAGGCCGCTAGATGGCGCCCTTGCTCTTCGCCGAATTCCCAGGGATTTCAGGGACTCGCAGAACCTTTAAGGTTGGGAAAAGACCTTTAAGATCATCGCGACCAACCGCTAACCCAGCACTGCCAAGCCCAGCCCTAAACCATGTCCCCATGTGCCACATTAAGTGTCTTTTAAATACCTGCACTCTGGGCAGCGTGTTTCAATGCCTGACCAACCCTTCAGTGAAGAAATTTTTCCTGAAATCCAGTCTTAAACCTCCTGGTGCAACTTGAGGCCATTTCCTCTGGTCTTATCTCTTGTTACCTGGGAGACCAACACCTACCTGGCTACACTCTCCTTCCAGGGAGTTGTAGAGAGTGATCAAGTCTCCCCTGAACCTCCTCATCTCCAGGCTAAACATCCTCAGCTCCTCCTCACAAGACTTGTGCTCCAGACCCTTCCCCAGCTCTGTTGTCCTTCTCTGGACTTGCTCCAGCACCTTGGTGTCTTTCCTGTGGTGAGGAGCCCAAACTGGACACAGGTTTGGAGGTACATCCTCACCAGTTCTAAGTTCATTGCCCTGGTTCTGCTGGCCACAAAGCACACCCAAGGAGCTCAGGCCATGCACAAGCTACTGGTGTGTTTGACAAAAGAACACACACATGTGGGGTAGGTTTCCCAGAAGCGCTCTTGGGGCTGGTTTTATCTGGAATTGTAATGGTTTGAAGGGAGTGCTCCGGCCTATAGATGAAACCTCTAAAATCCACATCCTGCACAGACTACACTATGCCTGAAGACCACAAATGGAAATAGTGGACTTGCTTGAGTCGGTTCTAACTGGAATGAATTATGATTCTCACTGCCAGAAAATTAGTCAATATAATTTAATTAAGTTTATCTTTGCCAGAACTTTGTGCTGCAATTTGTTCTAAAGTAACACGTCAGGTTATAGTTCCCAGGTGGTACAATATCATAGAATCATAGAGTTGTTTGAATTGGAATGGATTTTAAAGGTTACCTAGTCCAAACCCCTGCCATGAGCAGAAAAAATGGATGACACTTTGATTCAAATTTTGAGGGTGTGTCTTTTCCCTATAAATTCTGAAAACTGCACTGATGAGTTTATAGCATATTACATTCAAAAAATCTGGATTAGCAAGGCCCTGTTGAATTTAACATTGCCCCTGCATCCTGTGTTCTCCTTTCTACAGAAGTAGAAGTACAGTGTCTATGCATGCAAACACACTGCTCATTTTGCCATGTCAGTGTGTTCTTTCATCTTCAGCTGGGATGGTCTTTACTTCATCAGTATTCAACACTTTATCTTCATTGAAGGAGATGAGATATGACATTCATGTTCTGTGATGATGACTGAATTAGTAATGTCTTTGTGGACACTGTTGTAATAGTTTATGATATCCGTATAAAATTATGCAGTGTTACTGGGCAGCCTGGACAGTGTTGTGAGACAGAGCTGAAAATTGCCAAGCTGCTGTTAATTTTGGTGGTCACAGTGAGATGTTTCAAAAAAGCTTTTCAAAGCAATCTGTATTTTTATACTCTATTAGATATTCAGAAAACCACTATAATATGTTAAACTCTAATTGAGTACTCAGAACACTTGGCCAGGTGTTTCACATGGGATGTGTAAGAAGTTAGAGGATTAGCGACCATAAGTTAGTTAAGGATTCTGTCAAGTCCTGCCTTGTGTTATGTACAAGAAGCAGATATCTCATTTTCTAGGCAGTATGAAACTGTCTTGACCCTAAGAATATACTTTTTTTTTTTGCCTATACTGATCTCCTTAATTTGCCATCCACCTTCTGCATTGTTGAGAAAAAAAACCAACCAACCAACAACAGAAAAAGAGACAAAATTATAAAGATAGTCACAGTTGTGATCACTGTAGAGCAATGTGCATCACAGGGAGCACGCACAGAAGAGAGCACATTAAAAAGGAACAGACATTTGTAATTTTGATGGTGTTTGTCTTAATAGTTTCTTTACTTGCGAGCATAATATTCTTTTTAATACTTTGTGTAATTCCCTAGCTTTTCAAACAAGCAAACTGAAAGCATCAAACTAGATTTTGTGGAAACATAACACCCCCCACAGGGGTCATCAGCAAGATGGCAATCTTTGGATGCATTTGACAACCATCTGCTACTTGAGCTAACAGTGTCATTGACAGCAGTAGCAGGGAGTTATTTTTTATGCTGTCAGTAGAAAGGAAGAAAGGGGGTGCCTCCTGTGGGTTCCCTAAAGCCTTGCTGGGAGTCAAGAAATTTTCCCATACCATCCAAGTACCTGGGAAGTTTCATCTGATTGACTGGGTCCTCAAAGAATGGACCTTCTCCCTACCACCACATTTTTTCCCAGTCCTCTTCCTTGAATCCTTCATCTCGTTTCTAACTCAGCTTTCTCTGCAGTTTCCTGGCTCACTCAGGGTTCAGCTTTCCCTGGGTTTGTGTCTTCTGAACCCTCTCCAGTGTTGGATTAGATCAGCTGATATCCCTTCCAAACCTACAAGTTTCCCGTCACCTCCTGATGTCAGATTCTTGTCCTGGGTAGTACCACACTCATTTCTTCCAGCTCCAGTACCAGTTTCTTTCATCCCATTCTGCATAACGGGGTCCATTCTAAGTCTTGGAGCCCTTGACCACAGGGCATTTTCCTGAATGTGGCCTCCCTGCAAGTTAAGTAGGTTTTATCTTCCACTCTGGTAACCTTTACCTCATTTCTTCAGTTTACTTTTCCTGAAAGCAGATCTCAGAGAAGGTGCCTACTTAGCTGTTGGATGAGGAGCGAGTGTAGTTAAGGACTGTCCTACATTCTGTTTCCAATTCTGTGGTTAAATCAGCTTGGCCTTACTATAAGGAGGCAGAAAGCAGACAGCATGTCTTTCAGCTGTGTTAGGTGTCACAGCAAGTCCAGAGGGGATGATCAAACTGCCTTGTTTGAACTCTTACATGCTGCAAGCCCTTACATTTCACTCCCTTAATATATATTGGATCTGATAAATTGAATTTTGACACTGAGGTGATCATAGTTCCTTAAAGGAGAATTGGAAAGCCTCAGGAAAAACGTGCACACACACTTGGATGAGAAACAATGTGAATTACTGCTTTTGTCAATACAATGGTGCTTTTCTGAGAGCTGACATGATGGGACTATATAATACAGTTATAAACTGATTAAGCAGGTAAAGTTATACGATACGATGCCTTCTGTCACATTTGTTGTTGCAGGGAATTTTTCCCCACTATTCTCTTGTATTTTCTTCCAGTCCATCAAGATGCAAGACATGAAAATAATTTGAGTAGTCTTGCAGTTTTCTTTTTTTTATACAAGCAGGAGAGAGGAGTAGACTTAATTCTCATTAAGCTGAATTTGATTTGATCCTCTCCTAAATAGAATTGAGTACCACTTAAATACTCCATTACAAACCTACAGAAAGCAAATAATGTGACCGAGGAAATCAGCTGAAAATTCTTGAAAGTTAAGGATTGTGATTTGGCTAAATTGGTTACTCATTGTTTGTTAACTTACATCCACAATGTCAATATGGGTATTTTACTTGGAAAAGCTTTATAATATTTAGACATTGATGACTGGGGTAAGTTAATCTAAGGAGGTCTGATTTGGTTTTTATGCATTATGTCTAGACAATCTAACTGATTTCCAGAATTTATGTTTTTTAAAATCTGTATTATGTTTAGTTTAGGAACAGTTGTGCTAGTACTGAATGCATTAGTGCACACCATTATCAGGTCAGGAGCTTGGATGTTCAAGTATTCTTGTCTTTAAATACTCTAATGTTTATGAATGCCTTCAAAAACTTTAATTTTTAAAAACCCTCCTCTGAAGCAATTTTCAAAATAAAGAAGAAACACGCAGAAGTTTGCTGGCTTAAAAAAAAAAAAAACAAAACTAAACCAACCCCCCAAAAAGTTTACTTCAAAATACTAAGTAGGCCCAGCAGTTTAGATGTATAGAGGATGGTGATGGCTGCATTTGAGTTAATATTATTATTATTTCTCTTCATTTGAAAGAGCACCTGGAGCCCCCATTTGTGATCAGCCCCCACTGAGTAGTGTATATCCACATGATGCCTTCTGGTATGCAGAAGGTCAGACGAGAAGGTGTTCTAGTCCCGTCTGGCCTTACTCCATGAATAATAGAAGACATTTGCTGCCCAATGTTTACAATGAAAATAGACCTGGCAGATGGGGAGGAAACATGGAGGTACACTCTGAATTCTGAATGCTTTATAGCTGGATAACGGAGACTGGTATGTGACTTGCCCAGGGTCACAGGGAAAGTTGAGTTAGTACCAAGAATTAGACTGAGCACCAAACAAGTGGCTTGGCCATAAGCCTGGACTTCCTTTTGCAGTCCCAAGTACTTCACAGACCGCTCAGTGCAGAGGCCGGATGCCATTGCTAGCTCCTCTTTAGTTCCTTTTGAGAAAGTAAAACTACCATGAAGCAATATTTGCTGTCTCCACTTGAAAAGGATATACCAAGATCCAGTGTTGGACTGACTGTAAATGTGCTGGAGCAGGACTTAACAATTTTAGAAGAGGAGGCTCAGAGGTGACCTCAGCACTCTCTAGAACTACCTGAAGGGAAGTTCTGGCCAGGTGGGGGTTGGTCTCTTCTCCCAGGCACTCAGCAATAGGACAAGGGGGCACAGGCTCAAGCTCTGCCAGGGGAAATTGAAGTTGGAGATCAGAAAAAAATTCTTTCCAGAGAGAGTGCTCAGGCATTGGAATGGGCTGCCCAGAGAGGTGGTGGATTCCCCATCCCTGGAGGTTTTTAAGGTGAGATTGGCCGTGGCGCTGAGTGCCACGATCTGGTAAAGGGACTGGAGCTGGACCAAGGGTTGGACTTGATGATCTCGGAGGTCTTTTCCAATCCAATCAATTCTATGATTCTAATTAATTTCTTTACATACTTAATGAGGGCAGGAAATAGCTTCATGCTAAGCAACAATTTTATATTTTCATTGTAAAGATGATGAGTTCCCAAGTGCATTTAGCAAAGCAAGGAAGCTAACTTTAACAGTGACGGTTTCAGGTATAATTTCCCATCAGGGACTTGGAGGTCAGTGAGGTGCCTGCCCTTTGGATTGCCTGTGTCCAACTTTTAAATCTTGGGAGCATCTGTAAGGTTTCTCACTGTTTATAAAGTTGGGGTTTCTCTGTCCATCCCAGCTCCTGTGCTCTGCCTTCTGCTGTTCCTACAGCAGACTCTACAAAATACATGAGGGAGGAAAGAAAATGCTGTTTCAGCTGCTCAGTGGTTGTGATATCAGCCCAGGAAAGCTGGGGTTTGGTTTGACTACATAAGTTCAGACCTATTTCCCAGAAGAATGCTCCAGTTGCTGAGCTCTAACTGAGGCTGCGCTCACTTCCCTTTATTTGTCACAAAATATAGTGGGTGTCCTGCTTATTACACAGGGATTTGTTTGAATCTCATTTCAAAGACTCCCTTTTCTCCACATCTAAGGTAAGGAACACAGCAGCACCCCAGGGAGGACCACCCAGCACTTACAGTTGCAATGGCTTGTTCAATGTCGCTAAACTCGTGTTGGTAGCGTCACCTGCCCAAATTCCAAACTGCCTAACTGAAAACTAGTGGCCTCACATTGGCTGATTTTTCAGAAGTTTCTTTCCTGAGAAGTGTAGAGAAACCAGTGAGTGCTCTTAAAGAGTTTTGAAGCCTGAGAAAGCACAGAGGGGAGGGCTGATTCGCTGCTGGTTGCACAGAGAATTTCCCATACCTCCTGTTCCAAAACATTAACTGGAAACAATACACCTTCGCAGGGGAAGGCAGTAAAGAGGAATATTTGTTCTTCTCCCATACATATGCAATTCTAGAATAACTGTCTGGAGAAATGAGTTCAGTTGTAATAGCTGTACAAACCTAAAATGGTTTTAGGTATTTCATGTTCGTGTTCTGTTGCAGGGAAAGAGAGCTGCTCCTTTTTCTCGTTTCAAATCCTGATCTTATGTGATGCAAAGCAAAGATTTCCTATGTAGGGACAAGTGGAAATTATGGTGAAGTTTTCCAATATTCCCTCATTTGGGTTTTTTTTTTTTTTCTGGATCTAATTCCATTTGTTACTGCCTGAGTTGTATGCAGACTCTACAGCTGCTTTTCCTCCTGTGTACTTGTGATCTTTTGAATGTTTGCTTCTCAAGTCCCGGGGAATACTGAAAAAGGGACAAAAGTTGAGATGCAGTTAGTGGGGGGTTGTTTAAGGCTAAAATTTGGTATCGAAACTTAGCACATCCCAGACCATAGGAGTAATCAGAATAAAAATTTCTTTCACAGTTTTTCTTTTAAAATGTATTTTCCCTCACATTTAAACCACAGAAAAATCTCTTCATATCACAGTAGCCATGGAGCCGCAGTCAGGACCTCAAATGAATAAGTGATCTAATTTGCAGATTTGAGTAATCTGGGTTTGGGTTCTTTTTGTAGGGTGTTTGGTTTGTTGGGTTTTTTTTTTTGTTTGGTTTGCATTGGGGTTTTTTTCTGATTTGTTCTCAGTTGAAATGCAGGAGTTCTTCTCAAAGCTGAAGCAAAATCAAAACTTTTTCCTTAAAAAATATGTGAAGAGTTGTTTTGTGCAAACAACAATGGCTTTATTTTCTCAGCCTATGTGCTCAACATACACTGGTCTTAATGTATAACATATTTTGGGATTTCTTATTTGTAAGGGAAGAAATGATATTGAAAAAAACCTAAAATCCATGTAGAAATCCCCTTTCATTTTTTCATGTAGTCAAAGATGAATAAGCATTGCACTAAGTTACTTGTCATTTGATTACATGTGTGTTTGCCTGTTTGCTTCGGTGGGAGCATCGAGGTTGTTTTACGTTGTTATCACAAAGGTTTGCATCTCTAACTGATTGTGTGCTGCATTAGGGAGGCTGATAAAAATGAATAATTTGAAGAATACAAAGATACAAGTGGAGTATGTACAGGTTTATGTGCATATTACATATTTGATACCATAGCTCCTGCTTAAGACACAAGTGAGAGTCAACCATTGCAAAGCTGGAAATAGTTTGGAGCAGCAATTTAAGGTTCACATCCCGTTGTTCTTCACTCCTGTGGAATGCCTTTGGGAAAATATTGTCCATAATTGAAGTGATTAGTGCAGTTTCAGGTGGATCTAGTTAGTCTAGGCACAGTTTATCCGTGTGCCTGGATGTCAAAGAAACGTGGATGGAAGATTAACATTCAATTAACACATTTGAAAAACCAAAAAGAAGTCTTCATCTAAATAATGCTGAACTTTTTTTGACCACCTGGGTTTGTGTTTCAAAAGCTTTGATGCCATTCAGCACCAGAGAGTTTGAGGGGTGTTAATATTTTTCAAAACTGTGTGATGTTGAGATTTTCAAGATTGCCTGGTTCTTAAAATGTGATGAAAAAAAATGTGCAGAAAAATATTGAGAATGTGTTCCATTTCCAGGAGAGGGGGAAAAAAAGAGGGAATCTATTATTTAAGAAAGAAATACAGCCAGTGTGATAAAAGTGCCTTCCCACGTCTTCTGGCCAGGTGCTACGTGCATATAAATGTTTTAAGTTAAGCTTTAAGATCAAGGGAGAGTCTGTGGGGAACCTTGTTTCCTGGAGATCTGCTTGCTAGGGTAGCTCCCAAGTACTGACTTCCCATTTTTTATTTGGTTATTAGGGATGAAAGGCTACATCAGTTTCTGGAATAGCTTTCCTTGCATGCCATTATCTTGGTCCACAGCTATGAAACCTGCATTTCCACGGGTTCATGTGGATACTCAGCTTAGCCACCATCACAGCTGCTTTATGTAAGTTTAATTCCAAGGATCACCTTTATGTCATGCTGTAGACTGAACAAAAGATAGATGGTTTCATTAGTTGAGAAACTGTCTTTTTTTTACATACAGCTGAGTGTAATGGGTCTCCAGCCTACCTAACGCAGGTACTACTGAAAAGGAAGCTTTGAAAGTCAAATTTTCTGCCTTGCTTCACTGTGGGCAACATGTGTGTGTGTATGTTCAGCCTCACACGTGTAAATCACTAGTGTGAAGTTTTGCATGCTATCAAATTTATCCACAACAAGTAGGAAAAAATGTCATTGAAATCCATTTGTACTCAGTTTGCATCAGCAAATTGTCCCTAGGATTAAAAATTCAAGCACTTACTTATTTATCACAGCTACTCTGCATAAATATCCCTTCCACAAAGTCCAGGCTTTTTTTAAAAGAAGACTGACATGATGAACAGATGTTTAAAGCATAGCAAGTTTAGCAAATAATTTTTTGGTGTGGAAAAAGTCCTGGTTTAATTACTATATTTTGTTATTTAGCTAATTTTTATATTTCTGGTAAATATAAAACACGAATATTCCTGAAGTTCAAAATAAGGCATTTGCATTAACTTTTAAAAAATCATCTTAAAAAAAGTATAATAAACAATTCAAGCTAAAAAAATTATTGCAAAATGTTATTACCAATATAAATGACAGAAGTTATGCTCAATCAAATGTAATATAATGCTGTAAGATGGTAAATGATAATCACTGCTACACAGAGGGAACAAAGAAAGTGTAGCAGATGCAGCAATTTAGAATGAAACAAAACCCTTCAAAAAGGAACAAAACCTGATAATTTACCAAGAGTAAGTACAGGCTGTTTGGGGCTTCAGGTTTGGGGTTTTTTTAGGGATGAAGGATCCAATCTATAAATATTTTTCTTAATCTGACCTATCTGCTTCTGCCTCACTCTTTAAGATATTTGAAGGTATTTCAGATTCATCAGAATGCCTGGGAACAGGTGTCATGGAGTTGCTTGAGGAAAAGCTAATAATGGCCATCTACTGTCTGGAGAGTTTGTGCTTGTGCACCTTCTCTAACGTGACACTCATTATCAAATATAAACTTAACAAGGACTGATCTATATGTTATACTCTTCAGATGTTGTTACTGAGTCTATTTCCTGATGACTCTAGGGAAAAGTAATTGTGTTCAAAACCAGGCATGTGGTAGATACTGTATAAAAAAAAAGGGGGAAATATTTTTGGTAAACCCAATTTTTTTTTTATGGGACCAAGAAGCCCAAGTCTGACTACATCTGTGTATACAAAAGTCATACTTCTTAACCTTTCTGACAGGGATGTATGTATGCTGCCATCTTTCTCTGAGAGAAAAACTGATTTCTAATATTTGTACCATTTAAAATCCAAGGGGAAAAAAGGAAAATTCACTGCAAGTAAACACCTATGGTAAAGCTGAAATAATAATTCCAAATATTTCCCATTTTTACCTGTGAACATTTTTATATTCAACAAAGCCAAATGCAAGGTCCTGCATGTGGGTCAAGGCAATCCCAAGCACAAATACAGGCTGAGCAGAGAATGGACTGAGACAAGCCCTGGAGAGAAGGACTTGTTCAAGTTGCCATTTAAAAAAATGCTTGGAAAAGTTTCATTTTGATTCCTAATCTAAGACTTACCCAGCTAAAAGGTACTGAGTGTAATGAATTTTACCAAACCTGTTATGTTTCTTCATCCACTATTATTTATGCCAGTCCATAGAAATCAAACAGGCTCTACTAAAAAGTCATCTTAAGATGGAAACAGTAGGAAAGACTTCCAAGTAATAGAAGACAAGAATATGATTTCAATGAATTTAGTTTAGAAGATAAACACAGATAAAAGCACAATAGGTAGGAGCCTAATATCCTTGGCAGAGAAAGGAGACACGTACTCTGCGTGGTCCATTGCCAGCAGCTCATTGTCACAGTAGGAACTTCAGTTTAAATGCTGTGTTTAGAATAATCCAGTCAATGAGAGCTTATGAAACAGCCCAGGAGGAGGAGTTCTAAGAATCAACACATTTTGTCACAGATTTCTTAGATTTGGAAGAGAATATAGTCCATCTAAAATAAACAGAAACAAACACTGTTACACTTGGGCTCCTCATTTGGCAATACATTTGAGTGCTTTCCTACCTCCAAGGATGTGTTCAAAAACTGCTGAATACTTCTGAACAGCTTCATTGAGAGGAATGGTGCCTCCTGAGAGCTGTGTTCTCAAAGGAGCTTGAATTGAAGTCTCTAGTACCCTCTCCTTTAATAAATCTCATTGCCTCTGTCTAGCAAGGGAGACTCTTAGAAGAGCTAGAAAGAATGGGGGTACAGTTTCTGAAAGTTTTAACATGAAATACCTCTTTTTTGGGGACCTAAGATATCATGTTCTACTTTGGTCTCTGCCTAGGACATGTTAGTTTGGTGCAGTAAGAATTTTGTTTATTTAAACACTCTGTCATGTGTTTCATGGTCTGACATGAACTGAATTTCTGGTGGGCAATTCTGATCTAGGCTGCCATAATAAGTGTCTGTGACTGCAGGGTGGCTGAACTGGGGAACAATGTGAAGGCCTATGTCCTTCTTTTACAGCTTTATATTTTTTCCTATTTTTCCTTCCTTCTGTATGCATTCTCTTTCTAATTTCCTACCTTTCTTCTAGTTTGTTTGGGAGAGTGTCTTGGGTTTGATTTGTTTGGGTTTCTGCCTCCATGAAGCTTTTTTCATTCACTGTGGTTACGTAAGGTTTTCATTTTTCCCCCAGACTTCTGTTAATCTTAGAGTCATCAAAGGGGAAATAAATATTTTTTCTAGTATTTCCTTTTTATTACTAAACTCTTCCTCTCTTTTTCCTGTTTCTAAACCTTTAGTTTTAACCGCATATTCTTCTGTCTCATATTCTGTCATCTGACCTTTATTTTCCTTCTCTACTTCTCCTCCTCTTTCTTAATTTATCTTTAATTATTCCCACAGTAGGGTGATGGTGGATTTTTTTATCTATTCAAAATATTGAATAGTTCTATTTTTTTATTAGGTCAATGTTATGATCCAGTTATTAAAAAGTATTCAAAATGCCTCTGCCCAAACTAAGGCACAAACACCACCAGATGCCAAAGTCAATGGAGAAGGTGCTTTGGTGGCTGCAGACAGACTGTTTCTTCCTTGCAGTTTGCTTTCTATGATTTTGACAATGTTTAAGATTTAATAACATTCAGTCCATCACAGTCAAGCCTGAAAAAGAATTTTTTTCAATTATGTTTTAGGCTCAGTAATCCTTCTCAGCATTCAAGATTATAGAGGCACCAAGGTGGAGTCTTGTACTTCTGAGAAAGGATATACAGTTGCTGGCACTTGGCCACTCCAAGGAATAAGGAGATTTACTCAAAAAATAAAAAAATAAAAAATACAAAGTGAAGAATCCTGGAGAAAGACCCCTTGAGAGCTGAAAGCCACCCTTCTCTGATGTGGAAGACATTAATTGAAGCTGTTTCTAACAGGTTGCAGTTACTGTAAGGTAAGCCTTAATAATGTTTGCTTGTTGTTGTTTGCTTGCTGTTAGTTTGATAATGGTTTTGTCTGTCCGTAACTATGAATTTCAAAACTGTGTACTGAAAGGGAAAGGGAAGTTTTGAAAGTATTGTTCCTACTTAGAAAATGTACTCTGACATACCCAGAGCCTGGCTTCAGCTTGGTACATCTTCGTGCTTTCCCTGCAAATGGAAGTGCTTGGTCATTAACACAGTGACTCACAGTAATGTGTTATGATCTGATCTGGCATTTATAAGGAAATAGAGTGTCTAGTCTTGGATACCTCTCCTCCAGGTCATTTGTCCTAGTGATAAAGAGAGTGCTTGCTCCCCAGAGGAAGCCAAGCTGCCCATTATGTCAGCTCACACCCTGGAAAAGGCTCCTGATTTCAGTGCCTCTACTCGTGATGTGCTCTCTAAACGGGGTCAGTGTTATAACTGGGAGGGGGGAGCAGCTTCAGCTGTGAGTGAGTGCTCAGAGAAATGGTATAACTGACTCTGTCAGAGATGAATAAAAAATGTAGACAAGCTGGCTTGTTTCATATTCACTTTTAAAAAAAAATACATATATAATGATTTGTTTTTTGGATCATTGATTTATATGTCAGACAGATGAAAAGCAACATTTCTGTGATGCCTTTATCATTATTCTGACAAGAACTGCTTTTAAGTTAAAGACTGATAAAGAATGCCAACTTTTGACATTACTAGAACAACCCTATCAGCTTTAATTTTCTTTTGTTTTCTTCTTGTCAAAGAAAGGCCATTAGAGATAAATTATGATCTCAAACCGGTTAATCCAGTGACGTGCATGTTTTTCCATAAATTGCCCTAGCCAGTTGATAAAGCATTATAGAACCTCATTGAGAAGCAAGCTGCGGAAAGGAGAAACTGCAAATACCAAACATCATCAGACTTTAGACCAGAGGTTCTGAAGTGGCTGGAAGACCACGGCAAGTTGCCTGTGGCTGAGCCGCTGTGTGACATTGCAGAGCAAATGCGGGAACCCATTCATCTGTTTGCCTGTGCCTCTGCGTGCACAGTGTTCTTGGCACGGCAGAGGCCACTAGAGTGTGCTCGACTATAACTCTGGGTGGGAGCGCACACAGCCAAGCGCACAGGGAGTGTTCAGGGTTGCTCAAAGTTTATTTTTTCCACTAAATTAGGGAGCTAGTGCTCTTGTCATTATAGATCAAAGTTAATTGACCTCATGCCATTAGCATCAGGGTAGTTACAGCACAGAGTTTATACAGAAAGCTGGAGAGTTTCGTCTTGACCAGGCTGTGTGTGTACACTGAAGTTTCACACTGCAGGTGAGGAGTAGCACTGCAAACTACGAAGATTTAACACAAAAGTTTGCTTCTTGGCTCTAATTTTTTCCTGCTCCAAACCTGCCTTTTCTCACTCTTTCTTCTCTTTTCTCTATTTTCATTCTTTCTGTCAATTTGTTAGTTTGATGAGTGTTCAGCCACAGTGTTTTCTATAAAACATAATTGACAGCTAATAATAACTTGCCCCTCTTTAGCCTGGCATAGCGTTTCCAAAGCCTTTATAAACATTAGCTGAATCAAGCATCACCCAATCAAGAAGACAAATATTATTCATGTATTTTGACAGGGAAACCAAACTAGAAAACATAATCAGATAGTTTCCTTGAGACCACAAGACTGTGCAAAAGCCAAGGCAAGAACATGTATCTTCTGACATCTATTCCTATGCTCAACCATAAAATGTTTGAGGTTTTCCAAATATGTATATGACTAGCATTATGATTAAAGGGTTATGATTAACATTCTTTTGGGAATAGATAATATGACTTCTTTATATTTGTACTAGGAGCTTTCAAGTGTAATATATCATCCTGAGTATATTAGAATAGGACTGACACAAACAGGGAGTACACTAAAAAATCCTTCCTGCGGCTCAGCTGAATGTTAGCACAGATATACAAGGCAATATGTGAAGTGAAAGAAAGAAAAAAAGAATTGGAGAAGATGTGAGATGGTGAGAAAATGTGTTAAAATCAGCAGGAAATATAGAGAATGACAGAAGGAAAAAAAAAGGAAAAAATGGGAAGAAAGTGGAGTCTTGCTGGATTTATTTACACCCAGGACAGGACTAAATTGTATATAAGAGATACTGTGTGCAGGATGTAATAATTAGATTTTTTTTTTAGTAAAATAATAGTATAAAATCTAGAATCACAGAAGTTTGAAATATAAATAAAAATCATGTTTTCTATCACAATATGTAAAAACTGCTGTCAGTCTACTCCATTTTTAATGCTTAATGATAAGGAAATAGAAATACATTTTATATTTCACTATCGTGATGTGATGTCATATCAGTGCATGTCATAGCATAATAATATATCTGTGTCTTATCAGTGAATAGAAAAGATTTGGACAGAAAATTAATTTGGCAGTGAATAGTAGAGAGCCCCAAATAACAATGCCATGCAGAGAGTTATTGTAAATATAGTCACCCTATGTTTTTTCTTGTAGTTTATGTTTCCAGTATCCTCTTTCAAGACTTTGGTATCACAGAATAACTGTCAGTGTTTAGTCACTTTCTGCACCAGTGAGTCCATCTGCTGGGCATGCAATTGATTTTTCACATCTCAGCAGAAGAAGGCCCAGACTGTGCCCTATTGCCTACGAGTGTTTGGTGGCACCAGCAGTAAGGGATGTCAAGACAAATGCTTTTAGGACAAGAGCAATGAAGATGAAAATACCACTGAGAGGTTTAAGGTTTCATGGAACTGCAGACTTTTCCTTATATGAGCAGTTCAAAAGGTGGATTTTATATGGCAAGAGGCTTTATCCTGTAGGACCTTGTCTTCTTATTAATATCTAAACAAACAAACAAAAAAGGATGTTACTGTTCCTTAGTTTGTAGCAGCACTCATTTATTTTTACTGTTGGATTTAATATTCAACTCCTTAAGCATGAAATTAATTCATATTATTTTCCTAATCCTATTAAAAGATACTCCTGGGAAACATATCTCTTCTGGGAAGAGCAGAAGGTTAGGGATAGATGTGGGAGCAAGGACACTGATGCTGTGTTTGCTGAGAATTTACCTTCTTAGTGTGTTGTGCCAACAGGCAGTATATTTGTATTAACTGCACTCAATTGCTGTAAGGGCACTTAAGACTTCTGAAGAGAATGAGAAGGATATTAGATTCTCCCTTAGTCCTTGCCACTCTCCTCTGCACCTCTCCAATCCCACAGTTTGCTAAATGAAATAATAGACACAGGCCAGTGGGACTGTAGTGGCAAAACAGGTATGTGGAGAAGTGTAGCCATGAAGGTCTATTGCAAGGCCTGGGGGTTGGATCCCTTTTGGGGTTTCCCCTAATGGTAGGTGTAATCCCTCTCTGCACATGGGATAAAGTCTGATGTCTGTAAGCATTGCCTGATTTTATCTGGGATTCCCATAGAATCAACCCCCATTTCCTTCATTTGAAGCTCATGAGAGCCGGACTCAGCCTCTGGAGAAGATACATTCAGGCCTTTTAACCTGAATCCTGACAAATCAGGGTGTGATGCTCTTAGGCAGGTATAGTACTGTTCAGACTTTGTGGTGCATGTAGGAATTATGTTTCTTTCCTCAAAGAAGGGAATTCAGTTACTTTATAGGAAAGACCTTCCTGGGCTGATAGCAAACAAGTCTGGTAAAACAAGCTCCAAACTAGAAAGCCAGGAAAGAAAACTGCTAAAACTTCTTAACTACATAATTCTGCTACAGACAATAAAAGGGAACGAGGCAGAGATGCATGAAGATGAAATTTAGGAAAAGGTCATGTTTAACAATAGCAAATTATAGGATACATCAAGTACACTGGCTGCACTGCTGGAACTGGCTGTTCCTCCTACTGCTGGAAGCCTGAATAATAGGAAGAAGGCATTCAAATTCCTTATACTGGATACAAAACCAAATCTTGTAGTAGCCATAGAAATAGGCTAGGCAGGTAGCCATTATGTACTCTGGATTAAAGAATTGAAGGGTATAAACTTATTAGCAAAGTCAGAAATACATCCCTGGGCAGTGAGATATCATTGTCTGTTAGTGAAATTAAACAAGGGACCACCAGGAAGAGGGATATTGAGAAATATGCAAGGTTTGGAACTGGATAATAATAATAATATCCAGTTTGATGTGGGTTGGGGTGGTGGGGGTTAAGGGCAGGGAGTAGTAGTGGAATTTATGTGATCATCGAAGACTTTATATTACCCAGTCTAAACATAAATGTCTGTTGGAAAAACAAACGTTTGAATACTGTAATTTTTTTCCCCAAATTTATTTTCTAATTAAGTCAGGTCTTACATATTCTTCAGAATAAATGAATGTAGATTTTTTTTTCCCCCAGTCAATGAACTAGCCAAAACTAATGATGTGTTCTGCATTCACTGAACAGAAAGACCTAAAGGGTCTGGACATAAAAACTACACTTAGAGCAGATTCAATTTTGTCCAAATCTCTCTCTGAGAAATGTAAAAGATAAATCTGTGCTTCTGGGACCTTGCAAAGGCAACTGGAAAACTGAGGCTATTTAGTGAGTACTGGGAAGATTACATATTTGAACCTGGAGGAGGGCATATAATAACTTTGAATCAAAAAATCTTTTAGCAGCAAGCGAGATGATACAAGTAGGAAGGAGTATAGATCTCCCTGGAATGAGAGTCATCTTAAACTGTGTGTTAGAAGTAAGAAGAGAACCCATAAGGAATGCAAAAGAGGATTGATTAAGAGGGAGGATTATGCCCTGGAGGTTACAAGATCCAGAAATGAAACAAGAATGGCCAAATGCTGTGTTAAACCAGACTTAAGAATTCATTTTAGTTCCCTGCAGAGCTCTTCAGCTTTGCAACCAGAAATTAAACAAGGAGGAAAAATTCTCATCCTTTGTCTTTTCCAAAGAGCATGTTCACACTAAATAGAGGGATGTGATGGTGGCTTTAAACAACAACAACAACAAAAAGTCTCAGATTCAATGAACAAGAGGTTTCTCCCATAGAATTCATTTCAACCTCAGCCTTGTTAATAAAATTAGCAGTCATTTGACATTTTGACCTTAATCTCTGTGGCTCTTCATTCTTCATCTATAAAAAGGAAAGAATGATAATAACTTTTCTGCTGGTAGGGGTTGTTTATGTGAAAATACATAGTATTTGCTGTAAAGGAAATCATGAAACTGATGACAGGTAATTTTATTGTGGAGTTTGTGAGGATGTGGTTTGGAATGATCCATTCACTGAACAGCATTAAATATGTAAATGTTTGTTGAATAAGGCGGTGATTTTGTAGGGTGAAGAAAAAAGAGAAGTGATAATGATGTTTACGATTGTACTGTACTGTTGTTTCTTGAAGAAACAGAAGGTTGTACAAAGAAACTTAAGACCAGTGTTTCCTATATTTTTAAAATATTTTTGTCAGTTTCTGAGCGATGCCTTTGCAATTTTTATATACTTCAGACTCTGCTTATAGAGATGTGTATTAGCTATACATATACCAGAAAAAAAATCATTACTGTTAGGATAGGAATAGCTTTATGTTTGAGCCATAACTGCTTGAGTCAGAGGCTATACCAGTGAACTTTCTACTAGTGAAACGATCACAGTAATCAAAGAAACCATTCCTAGGCTGATCCGAACATTGTGCATGGAACATCAAAAGCCATGAATGTCCTAGAAATGGATGTTACTGGGATTGGGAGATTACTGAGGACCTGGGCTTGCCTCTTGGCACAAAGTCCTGCAGGACCACCCAGCCGAGGCTCCACACAGGAATGAGATTGCTGCATGGGGAAACTTGTGCCCACCCTGACTCTTACTTTTTGGTACACAGGTATGTTTGAGGGGCTGACAGGTAGACTTGATAGCATTTCTCTGCTGAAATTCCTCATTGCTGTTTTAAGGAGAGAAGTCTGAGACTGAAACAGTGTTTTATGTGTGTGCCAGATGACATACTTGGGGGGCTGGGTGCTCTTCATATCTGAAAGGGCTTTCTGAGTGTGAATCTCTGGGTATGGGCAGAATTGTTTTTCTGCTTACTCTAAGACACTAATAAAAGCTTTGCCACTGAAAGTATTAATTTAAGATTTTGATCCTTATTTTACCTTATTCAAATGAGCTTCTAGTTGAGGGAAAACGGTGTAGTTAATAGGCTTCAAGCTTTGATAAACCATGAGCAAAAAGAGTAGTCACCACTATTTACATTACGTATTATTTCTATTTCTATCACATTGCACAACAGTATCTTCAGGTTGCTCTTGCATTCTCTGCTGGGTGTATACCTCAAGACTACAGCATGATTGTAAATTCTTTTAAGGAAGACAGAGCACTTCAGCAGCTCCCTGGATTCTGTGATACAAGCTCAGTTTCTTCTGAACTGGTTCTTGTGTCTGTAATGTGCTTTTGCTGTACATCTGAAAGGATTAGTGGATTAAAGTGAACTAGAACTATGAAATATGCTTTGAAAACAGTATTATTTCAGCAATGCTGATCATAATGTTAAAGCACAGAGTTAGGGGTTTGTTTTTCTTTGTTTTGTTTAGTATTTGGGGGGATTTTACACAAATGATGAGCTTTTGAAATGATCATGCAAATATCATAGATATTCCAGTACATCTGCCCTTCCTTAGTTCCTGTTTCTCTGAGATTCATATAAAATTTGACTGGTTTTTCCCCTTTATTTTCTACCTTTAAATATTGCAAATCAAACACTCAACACGTTCAAAACATATCAGTCCTTTGAATCCTCCTGGAAGACTCCCTACTGTGCTCTCTGAATTTTTAAGCCTTTCAGCATCTCATATGACAAGTATGTTTTCTTCCAATGGACACGTGCGACGCACAGTCTGTCGGATTTTCCCCAGCGCTGTCGCTCAGAGCAAACTTCAGCTTTGCTTATATCAACTTATTTTTGAATGCTGGAAGCGTTCAGGCCTTTCTCAATGAATCCTGTAACCATAATTCTTGCACTGGAAGAACAAATACAAATAACTGTAGCCCCTTGGTTAATCTTCCCTCCTATTCAGCTTTGCTTGCATGCTGGAGTCACCACGGCAGTGTGTGTGTTGTTCCAGCCTTGCTCTCTGTGCCTGCTCTGATGATCCAGCCACATCAAACGTTTCCTTTGGAGGGGGGAGAGCTGGAATTTCCCAGGTGCCTCACAAAACGTTTAATGAAGTGTGTAGCACAACCATTTCATTACAACATATTGTGTACTTTTGCCTTTAATAACTGCATTCCTCATCTAAGAAGTCTCTATAGCTTTCAAAACTGAATTACAGTGGTATTATTTTTCTCCGAATATATTTTTCCATGACAAGAATAGCACTTTCCTAAACTATTGTATTTATTAGCAACCTGTTACCCTCTGACACTACTGTCATTTTCATCAGCCTTGATAAAGTGAGTATCATTTAAAATCTCTTTAAAAATTATTAAACCAGTTTACTGGTTTCTTTTTCCTTTTTTTTTTTCCCACTGTGTCTGAAGCAAGAAAACAAGAGTCTGTAAAAAATCAGAATTTTTATTCTGATTTGATGGCAGTCAAAAAATCAAACTAGTCTGAGGGTGAAATAATTTCCTGTGGTGATAAGAGGAATCGCACTGTCCTGATGAAGAACAGGCCCACTTAGAAAGGTGTTCTCCATCTCCAAGTCAAAGTATGAAGCTCAGCCCTCCTATTCCTATGTGGCTACAGCTTCAGGAAGAACTGCTGATTTTGCTTGTTTGCTCCTTCATTGCTTTTTCATGTGCCTATTGCTCATTCCTATTGTCTACTGCATTTTTTCTGGTCACTGGAAATGTGAAGTCATGTATCAAGATTGTGTATGGATAGGGAAGAAGATCATCTGCTTAATTTGGTCACAACACGTGAATTTTGCCCTGTTAGAGGGATATCATAGAATGGTTTGGGTCCAAAGAGACCCTAAAGATCACCCAGTTCCAACCCCCCTGTTGTGGGTAGAACACCTGCTAGACCAGGTTGTTCACAGCCCTGCCCAGCCTGGCCTTGAACACTTCCAGGGATGGGGCAGCCACAGCTTCTCTGGGCAGCCTGTTCCAGGGCCTCATAACCCTGACAGTAAAGAATTTCTTTCTAATATTGAATCTTAAACCTCTCCTCTTTCAGTCTGAAACTACTTCCCCTTTTCTTGTCACTACATGAGCTTGTGAATAGCACCTGTCTATCTTATAGGCTCTTAATGATGGCATCAGGGAATTCATCCCTTAAAGAAAGAAAACAAAACATAATTAATACAATGACTCCCTGCACATTATTCTGCTTTAAGTAATCATTCTTAATTTAATAAACAAGTTTTTAACAGCAGCATAGTCACTGGTGGACAGAGCTGTGAATTAGTTACCACTGGCACCTCTTAGCTAGGCTGTGGAATTAAAGGCAAAGAGATTGAGCTGCCTTTTGATCCAAAAGTCATCCTTCTGAAATATGCTCTTACATCTTCAGAGGAGTCACGTGTGACCTAGTTGCAGTGGACAGCAATGGGATGCATGCTGCTTCCACAGAGGTCCTTTCAGCGTGGGTCTTCAGTCCCCCAGAATGTGTCAGCATGAAAAGCTTCACCCATTGTGTCGTTCAAAGGAGTTAGAAGAGCTGTGATTGAAATTATTTCATTTCTCATATATTTGCATAAAACAATTAGAATAAACTATTTTTTTTAAATCTGGTTTTACTCCCTGTATCAATATTCTGTCCCTGGAGCATGACAGAATTTGGTTTCATGTTCAGTTCTTGACAGATATTTGAAGCAGACGGTTCTGTTGTAAGCACAGCAGCAGCTGCAGCTCCAGCTCAGCTTCCCTTGTTTAGAGTGAGGATGCCACCCTATTCATTACAGCTGAATCCTGCCCTTTTGGGACAAGCTTTATCTTCCCATGAACTTCAGCAACTTTGAGGCTGTATACAGCAAGCCCCAGTCATGTGCCAGTGGCCACATTTTAATAACTGCGTGTTTTTTCACAAAGCACATGTACAAACAGCATTCAATTCTTCTGGTGCTGGCTAAATGTTTCTCAAATTGATGGCTACAGGCTCTGGCCCTTAATTTGCCAGCAACCAGGGCATTTAAAGGAACTGTATCTCTGACATTAGATTGGATACCTGCTCACATGCATTCTTGCTTGATATGCACAGTGTCTCAGACAGGCCTAAGAGTTATTAAACCTAATGTGCACAGGTGATTGACCGCCTGTGCAGTGAATCTTACTGATTCAGGAAAAAAAAAAGGTTATACGTAATTATTTGATTAGCAACCAGCAATTCTGCATTGAAAACAATCTGTAGTAAAACATTGTGCAATTAGCCTGACAGCAGGCTGTTTCCATTGTTATTATAAATCAACATTTCCATCCATTCCTGCAACTGAAGAAAAATACCTTAGAAAATTTCCTGTCATTAGGGAAATAGGAAAAGAAAAGGGAAAGGGAATTGAAGAAATAAGAGCTGCGTTCTCTGTGCCAGCCAATGACAAGGGGGATGTGAAACCTCTGAATCATTCAAGATCTCCCCAAAACTGTAAACTTGCTGAATGTATTGTCCACATCAGCTCGAGATGAGCATCTCTAGAAATGAATAGGCAGAAACTGTAGGAAACAAAGGCTCCTTCTTATGCAGGGATGGAAGCAACAGTGCTGGAAGAGACTTCCATAAACTATAAATAAAGATGACAGTGTAGATAATGTCTGTACACATTAAGTTTTTCTAACCGTTCATTTCAATGGTTAATAAAAGCCAAAACCAAACCCGAAAATGGGTTTTGGGTGTCAAAGAGAACCAGCCCAGCAAACAAGAAAACTGCAGAAATACATCTGAAGGTAGTGTGGCTTCAGCAAGGGGGTGATGGAGGGGAAACCTGACCCAGAAGGAAGGCTTGCTATGAGTACCAAAATGGATCCAAGCATATCTTCTCCATAATCATGACAGAGCTATTAAAGGCTGCTTTTTTAATTCATGTTTTCCAAAATGGAATTGTTCATTGATTTTCTCTTTCCCTATATTGAATTGCCTTCCCCTAAATGAATTTTTCTTTCCACACTGCTTTTGATTGGGGCAGCAGTTTGATGGTTTTCAATCTGTAGCATCCTGAATGCTTTGCCAAAAGCAGTTGACACTCCTCTGTAAATCACAGGGTAACTAATAGTGCATCTTCTTCCCTCATTTGTGAGCTGAGTCCAGAGAAGTTTTAGTGAAAGATGAATTTGGTGGGAATGTAAAGCCACTGCTTCCATGTATTTCAAGTAAAACACAGACAAATTTATGTTTTGATGTAAATGTAACCTTGCTCCCACCCCTTCCCCCACACCCTGAAACCAGCCAAGAATAGCAAAAAAGAGGGGCTGATCTTAAGAGTTCCATCAGTCAAATGGTGCTCCAAAGCAAGGGAGCAGCTCAAATACAATTTTAGCACCTCTGCCTTTCAGAACTCAGTTGGATGTAATGTCTACATCAAGGAACTGACAGAATGAAGCTAACTGGTGTGAAAAAAATCCACTCCTTCTGAAGAAGCTTCTAAATACCAGTTGTCTAAATCTATTGATAAGCAGGGATGCATTATTAATGAAGCCTGCAGCCTGCCTAGTGCTGCTCAGATGGTTCAAGCATTTAGGAGGAAATATTTCTGTGAAGTGCTGCACGGAATAATGACAGTGTCTGTCTTAAATCGAACAAATGACTGGAGCAAGCTCTGGGGAGGCTCAGAGCAAGCAGATGCTTTCCAAGTGAAAGGCAGTGGGGTACCACCTGCTGTAGGCAGGCAGGCAGGAACAGTCCACTAAATATTGACTTGTTAATAATTCAAGACAACCCTAGCTCTTCATGCATGGCACTGCCCCTTCATCATGTGGCTTTTCATCACCCTAATGAGCTACTTGAAGAATCAGACACTGAAATGTCTTGCAGTTATTCCCCAAAGAGTAGGACTCAAGCTGTCATAATTCTGAATAAGAACTTGTTGGTGATACACAAAACCAAGAGAATTTTAGAAGTGGCAGGATCAGTGCTTTAGCTAAATATTGCTTCTTGCTACATGTTGCTGTGCAGTGACTCAGTCTGTGACTTGGACAGCTCCTGGGGCAGAATATCTGTCTTTTGTGACATTTGTCTGGCTAAAAATAATTGACGTTCCAGTTTATTAATAGTGTATTGGTAGTTTTATTTGCAAGAAGGAAAATCTACAAGATATTACTTGCAACTGGAATTCTCAGTTAATACTCTCTAAAAAGGATCCTGGTTTTGTATTAGTACATGTTTGGGACCCTCCAAAATTCCTACATTTCATTATGGTTGTTAAACAAGCATTTTCAAATGATCACTCTTCAACTGAAACATTTGAAATTGAATAACCCATTGACAATGAATAATCCCTCAAAAGTCAGCAAAGCTTCTAGGCAGATTTTATGGGTTTCTTGGTTTGCTATCAACAGCAGTTTGCCCTGCTAGACTGCAGTTTTATGGTAAAATGTGGGAGCTCCTGTATTTTTAGCCTATATCCTGGTGATGGTTGCTGTTGCATCTCTTTCCAGATGCAACCTTAACAGAACCTTCTCATTCATTCCCTGTGTTTCTAAGTCAAGATATTTTTTCCTCTCCAACTATATAATTTTCCATTTATTTTGGAATGATAAAGTAATATTCTATTGTGAGGTCTTTCCTGTTTGCATGATTTTCCCAGCTGTCAGAGTTATCATTTCTTTACAAACTTCACAGTGTACTTTGTTGCCCCAATAAGCTGACTAGGCTTCACTCAGTGAACAGTCTTAATCATTCCAAGTGGAATATGGCAGAGTGTTCATAAGACAAGTGATTATCCGTGCTAAGGAAATTAAAATTACAGCAAATTCCCTAGTTGTGCTATGGAGTACTTCCTCTATGTCACAACCTGTGAGAGGGTCTTGTGACTTTCCAGCACTGAACACAAAGCTTTACTTGAAAAAGCCATGAGTGTGTGTGACTCTCTTTGCTGCACTGCCAAGCTTCTGCTTATGGCCTTCCAAATTTCTGGTCATCTATATACATTCATGAAGTTCAAATTTGCCAGAACTTAAAAAATTACCTAGGCTCCCTTTCTGAGCTAATTGGAGTTGCCCTCACACCTCCACAACCATTATGCCTTTTTTTCCCCCTGTCATTTGCGTTTTTAGAACATTTTAGCAATTTGTACTGATCATTCAGTTGTGGCTGGTGCTTACTGGACCTCCTGCAGGTGATGTGCTTGAAATGAGTGTCTGACTCAACTCTTTTGGAGGTGGCCACAGGTGCTTATATTTTGCTATTTGAAAGCTATTTTGTGTTTGAGAAAGCCAAGGAATTACGAGCCTAGATCAGGGCTTAGACTACAAGATAAATAAACCCAGGTAACAGTAGGTCACAGTCCTGTGTAAGAAAAGGAGCTGAGTCTAGTTGGTGGCTTTCTCTCTTGGTGGGAACAGCTCTTGCCATTCTGTCCTTGCTCCTCAAAACTTGAGCCAACTGATAGGAATTACAGCCCAGCAGTAGGCTTAGCATGCTGCAGCATCTGTATTTTTTACCTCTACCTCTTTCTCCCCTCCTGACAAGAAGAGAGGTTGTGTTTGTCATACTGGCAAGGGTGAACAATCATGTAGGTTCCACTGACAAATTTTACATTGAGTTATGTTCAGCTATGTTGTACAAAAAGAGAGAGAAAATGGTTTATAACTCATAGAAGTGTGGGAGACTGAGACAAAGATTTCCTATCTAAGGTACTCAGATAATGACAGAGAAGTGTCCCCTAAAGCAGATTTAAGAAAAATATCTAGTGATTACAGGTTTGGATCAGCCTTGCTGAAATGGGAAACCATATGCTGGCATAAGTTGTACAATTGAGTTATCCCACTGAGTGTTTTTACTTTATTCTAATAAATGCAGTATGGATAAAACACAGATGAGGAACTGTATGGCCAACCCCCATTTATGGTGAACCACCTGGCACCTGCACAGGGCTGTCTGGATATATCCTGCCTTTGCAGACAGGAAGGCAAGCAAAACTGGCAAGAAATTTTAAAGTCAGAGACTGAAAATTTCGTCCCCCATTTTATTTTCAAATAGATGTTACTTTCAAAGTACGACTACAAAGTGGCAACTACATGTTTCTCTTGCCTACAACGTTATTACTAAACATTGATCACTTTTCTGCTTTCTAAATTAAGCTGTGGGATAAACAGCAATCTGGTTTTCTCAAAATATTGCTATGTGTTGTCAGATCCTGAGATGTCACCAGAATATGTGACACTGCTAAGCATGCAGTTTGCATGTTTCTATTGCTTCAGGAGCAGAAGCAATAAATTACCAAATTCCTCACCAACACTGCCAAGCAGACAGGATTGAAGGAGGAGAACATAATAGTGTGATTCAAGAGCGCCTTTGATCACGGGAAGCTTAAGGTTTTGAAATATCTTGCAACTGGCTAGCTTATAGAATGAAATTTTTAAAGGCTGCAAGGATCTTAAAGCCTTCAAAGGTGTGCTTTCTGTCAAAAATCACTGTGATTGCTTTGCTGTGTGAGGCTTTGCTAGCAGGAGAAATACTTGCCTAGTACGTCAACATTAGCATCTCTGACTGCCAGAGGTGCCATCAGTAAATGAGTTTAAATGCCTGTTGAGCTGTGTAGCCATTGGCCAGGTAGGTGTGCCAGGGCCCCATCACTGCAGCTACCAGGGAAGAGTGTTGAGGTAGATGCTGCGTGGGTCTGGGGAAAAACACAGCTGACAGACAAGACTCCATCCACCACCGAATAGCTGTTTGGAATCAGAAATCGTATAGGCAGGGACGTAATTAAGTCTGAATTAGGCATTTGTTAAAATGTTTTGCTGTGGTTTTAACCAAGCAGAAAATAAGGCCCTCATTTTCCAATAGCTTTAATGTGATCAGAGATAACACTCCAAAAATCTCTATCAAAACATCAGAGGGATCCCAACACACTCTGTGAAAGGAAAACTTACTGAAATGGGAACAGACTAAAGTATGCCTTTTTATTAATTCAGAATTTTTCTGTGATTAAAATTGTAGCTAGTTTTCTTCTATAAAACCAATTTAGCTTCATCTGCAGTTACTCATGAGTGCTTCTTTGACAAAGGAGAAAAAAATTGGTGGGAATTCTGCATTGTGGTGCAGAAATGCAAGGGATTGCATCTCCTCCAGTGACAGTGCCCTAATGCAGACTACATCTTTTGCTCCATTTTAAAAGTCTCTAATTCTACCCTTCCTCACATCCCTGCTGACTTCATTCTTTTTTTTTTCCTCTTTTAAGGAGAGAATAGTGCTACAGAGAGCAATAAGTTAGGAACAGATATATCCAGTGCCACCTCTCAAGCTGAGCTAATTTTTCTTTAATTGTATATCTAGACTCTCCAAATCCAAACCCAATAATATCCTCAGGACTGAGGCCTTAGACATGCAAACACTTGTGCTGATTTTGCCAGTAGGTTGAACAACAGGTTGAGGGGTTTTTCACTGGAAAAGGAATGAGTTGTTCTCCTAGGGCATTGATAAAATGCCCATGTCCCAGTCCTGACTTGTTCTATGGCCTTGGACACGTCTATTCCTCTTTTCCTCCTTCAGCCTTCCATGTACAGGGTCTCATTTAAATTATTTTCCTTGAATTAATTACATGGGCTTAAATGCACACTAAGATGAGAATCTGCTTTGCTGACTGTGAAAGAATGAATCCCATGAAGGTGTGTTCCACCAGGCTGCTGTAAGGACTCATCAGGAGGGTGTTTTGCAGGGATGTTCTGGAGGAGTTACCTGTTCTTGTATCATGAGCAAGACTTTTTATACCTTATAGACAAAAGTGCAGTATTGTACCTGGAATCTACACCACTCACTCCCACTTCATATCTATCAAAATACTTTCTTTTTCCATATACTATATTATGTTGGTTTGCATGTGGGAATATTTTTTTCATGTCTGTCTTTTAACTAGGAAAGAAATAATGTTGTATAGTAATAATACAACAGTGGAACAGAATGGTACCCCATCCTTTGGAATGTGATGTCATATGTGGTGTCACACAGCACAGGACTGCTCTCCATCCCCAGGAACATTGTTTTAACCCATATCTCTTTCATACTAACTTCACTTAAGGCAAGAATGCCTTTTTATTGAAGCTTTTCTCAGAATTTTTGGGGGGTTTGTTGTTTGGTTTTTTTTTCTTTCTGTAGGAGTTTCTCAAATCTGGAAGGGTGAAACAGCTGAACAACCACTAAAGTAGAATGCCCAAGTTTTAGCTTGGAGAGTACTCCAAACTTTTGACCTGGTTCTGCCTTGACATGTCCACTGCCCCTTTTGTTTTGGTTTTGTTGTTGTTGTTGTTTTGTTAATTAAAGGGGAAAGTACTGAAATCTTGTCCCAGGTGCATGGACCTCTTCCTTACACTTTATTTACTTCTATAATAAGGAAGAACCATTCATTACCCACTCCAGCAGGGCTGGAGCCCTGAGAGCTTCTGGCTAGTGGGGAAGATCCTCTTTTAGTGATGCCACCTCGATCATAACAAAGGGGAAGAAACAACAAATGGGCAGGGACAGGAGATTTCCATGCAAAAGGAACTGAAGCTCTTTACTTGGAAAGATGATGTAAGCCAGGATATATGCTTTATTAAAAATATTTTAAATTTAACAAGTCTTAGGAGATGTCTCTTTACAGTGACTATGTAGTTGAGTGGTGTTAGATATTCTATCACCTCAAAATCATCTTGTTTTGGCTTGGGAAATGCTATTTCCTGTTTAGAAAATTGCTTTTATCTTTTTCAGTCCTTAGCAAATCACTGCCTTCCCATCACCTCCCCCTCTGCCTTTTAATCAGTGTTTTGGTTGCAAACTACCTTATAACGCAGTGCAAAACTTGCCATAAAAACACCTGAAGTACTGTCTTCATGGTACAAGAGGGAAAACATTCTTATTCTGAACTTTCATCAATTTTTTTATGTTAGACTCGAGTTCACATTATGCTCATTCTTTCTCTTGCCTTATTTTTTTTTCTCCTCAACTTTTGCTTGGGACTGTCACTATTGCAACTTTCAGAAGTGACTGGATGCTTCTCTCAACAAACTGACCTTTCTACATGATCTGTTTTAACACTGTTCTTTCTTTCATTAGCGATATTTGATACCTTTAATATGTTGAGAAAGAAAGTTTTAACAACCAAGGCAGTTGGTCAGAAAGAACACAGCCATGAGATTTAACCTGGTTGTATGTTCCATTATAAAATATTCTCACCAGAAAAAGGAATCTTACTCCTTTTTTTCCCCCTCATCTTCCTTTTAAAGAACTAGTGCATTTTTAAGTATTTCTTAAATAAGTTTGTAATTTTTGGCATCTTAAGGTGCCAGAGCAGAGAAATGAACCATAAATGAGAAACATCAAAAGTAACTTAGAAAATTTTTTTAATATTAAAGCGATGAATCACAGTCCAAATTAACAAGTAAAGGATTCCGCCTATAATGAAATCTTTTTTTCTAACATAACACTTCATTATAAAGGGAGTTTTTCTATAATAGTAGCAAGTGTAATTACATTTTTATATATAATTAGGACATTATTATCATTTCACCATATCAAAGTTCATTATAAGACATCTCCAATGCATTTTTCATAGAGCAAAAATAAAAAGAGAACAGGGGTCCTTCAATTAGACTGGTATAAGGACATCCACAGAGACTGAGGGAAGCTGATCAAACAGCTTAGCCCAAAAGGGACCAGGTAGGAACTCACGGCTTCTCTGGCACAGGGAAGTTGTGCTTTTACATATCCTACTTGTTATTAATTATACTCTTCACCCTCCTCATATACCTCCTCTCTGCATTGTCTGGGAGACAAAAATGCTTTTGAAGTTGTGAACCACCAGAACTAAATATGGCAGATACAAAATACCTTTATTCTATGAATTTCAGTCATGAGGTCTCCCCTACGTTCTTGTGCGTGTGGCTCTTATGCCCAGGAAGATACACTTCTGTCACCAGAAGATATACAGAGGGAATCCATGTAAAGTAATCAATTTCTTAGATTAGTTTTAAAGTGTTTAAGTTCTCTTCATTGCTAATTTGAAAAACAATTTGACATTCTCCTCTTTCAAAAATCCCTTTTTTTTTTCCTGAGTTAAGTGAAGATTAAGAAAGTGAGAATTAGTACAAGAACGGTCAAATGTCATGTGGATTATTAGTTTGTACATTCCTCAAACATTGATAAAACTATGCATAATTTGATCATTTACCTGCTCCTGTAGGATTTTGTTTGCTGATCCATCCACACATGTAAATTCCTGTTATGCTTTTCCAACCAACATAAGAGGTGTGTTCTCTTCCTCCTTTAAAATGCGTGTCAAAGCTCTCTGGTAGAGACATAGAATGGATAGTGTTTAATTTTGAATTAGCATTAGACAGAGTGTAGTACAACCCATTTATCTATTGCTCTGTAAGCAGGGGGAAGGTAGGTTATATCATAGTCATAGTAGGAAATGGAGTATTTGTAGTGCCATTAAAAAATCCTGCAGTCATTTCCAAAGTTGAAAATAAATCATAATTGGATCCTGAAGATGTGGCTTGGGACACTGCACCTGTGTGTGTGTGTCTGGGATTTGGAAAGGAACCACCTTATAGCATCAGACTTGGTAAAGTGTCAGTGTACACGTGTTCCTTCTCTTCTCCAAGAATGCACTAATATATAATGCTCACTAGTATGTGCTATGACTATTCTAGAGGTGGCCCATATTCATTGTATTTCTAACACCAGCAAGTTTCTGTGTCAGGTTGCTTTCTGCATGGGAGCTGAAGAGAATTCCTGGCTCTGTCATTGTGGTGACCTCCAAGTCGTTATGATAGTTGATGATGGCCAGAAGGTAGATGATTGTCTGCTTAGCTGGGAATTTGCACACTCTAGTGATTGGCATTTATTTTGCTCATCTCAAGCATTACCTCGGGTTGTTAAGGAATAAATTTCAGACCTGCATTTTGTAGAACACTTCCTGTTAATCTGTGGTCTGTAGGCTGTTGTAACTCTTCCCTGTGCCCTGTATCTGGCAAGGCTGAAGGTGAAACCCCATCCCACACTGCTGACAGCCCTGACTGCCCCAGCCCTTTGCTCACCTGCAGCAAAGCTCACAGGTAGAACAAGCTCAATCTTTAGAGCAATAGTATAACACAGGTTAGGGTGGTCCCGTGGCATAATGGAGAGCACTCAGGTCTCTGAATCCAAAGGTCACGAGTTCGAGTCTAGGTAGGGACCGTCCCCAGGCATTTCAAGCCTCCCTGACATCCCAGCCCGTCACATCTCGGATNTAATAATAATAATAATAATAATAATAATAATAATACACAGGAATAACATCCCTAAATTAAACCAAATGCATGTTCTTCTCTTTAATTTGTTCACTTTTTGACTTTTCCCTCTTGGCAGCTTCAATTGCTTATTTACATTTAGCTTGAGATTATCTCCTATTTGCTTGTTTTCATCTTCTCACTTCCACTGGAATTTAAACATTTCTACATAACCATCTATAGCCAGCTATAATATCCTCCCTGACTTTGCTAGAGATCACTAGGATTTTTGTTGCATCAGGACAAAAGTTAAACTGTGGTTTAGTTGTTAAAAATGAGTGAGCATTTTTTAGGAATCTGCCACTTCCTCCTATAGGAAAAGATTTAGAAGTGGAAAATACCAACTGAACTATAAGTTCTAATCCTGGTTCCATCCCAAATACCACAGATGCAGCAGTGTCATTACAAATAATTGCTTCTATTTTAATTTTATTGTATTTCCAAAGTGAAAGAGAGAGCATTTGGGGGGTTATGTTCTATAGTAAACTTTCACAGATATGGCCTTATGGGCTCAAGGGAAATCCTTATGAAATCACTGGGCTCTGCTGGAACAGTTGGGCTTGTCCCAGTTTTGCTGGAATCTCTGACAAGAAATAAAACATAGAAAGGAGAAAAGACTGAGCTGGCAATACTGGGAGAAGAAAATCTGCAGCCCACCCACGTGCTTATGTAGACAACTTCTGCACATAATCACAAGTTTCCACTAACCTCATAGTTGTCTTTGGGGCTTTCTGTAACAGCATATATGACTTTTAAAGCAGGTTTAGAAGGAAAAAAATGCTGGTGCCTCAGCTTCAAGTTGTGTTGGACCATTTAGTCTGACACAACTGCTTGAGGCCACTTAAGCTTTTAAATTCTTGCTGGTCTTTCAAAAATAGAGAGAGACTCCCTTCCTTATTCACCAAACCAACAAAGACAAAGTGCTGAAAATATTACCTGCCATGAAGTGCCATGTAAGTGAGGTTTGGATGACTTAGGAAATTAAAAACCAGTCACGTATATATACTGGCTTTACTGAGAGACTTCTTTTACCTGCTCAAAAGAAGTAAGATGTTACTTTATCTTAGCAGTACCTGCTATAAACCATGTTAATCACCATTTTTAATGTATCATAGCATATACAGAGCCAGAAATTACACAAATTGCCTATTTTATTGATCACAAGCAGCTCAATCATTTTGTTGCACTCACAGCCAGGAAAAAAATCTTGATGTGAAAGACTCACAGCTTCCTAAACTTCTGCTGTGCTGTCTCTCCGTGGCGCTCTTTGCCTTGCAGAGTGGCTTCATTCTTTGAAAAAAATAAAATACTAATTTTTAGAGGGGGAAAAGAAAGATATAAAAATAATTTGATATAGAGCAAGAATGTGTGAAACCATGAGAGGAGGAAGATGAAACTCCCATATATATTCTTTTATTTCTGAGAGCATAAGGCAACAGCTGATGTTGAAGATACGCCTATGAAGTCTTTATAACAGGCTGATTCAAGGCCCTGCCTGGAGCCTGGGCAGCTGAGGCCAAATTCTCATTACTCTAATGCTGATCCTCACTTTCAAAGTATTCATGCAGCAGCTGTTTGCCCTTTGGCCTTTTGTATAAATGACTTTTTAACACTCACATAGATACGTGGTGGCAGCACTGTGAATTTCTGGTGCAGGAGTGCTGAGCTGGAGGAAATCAAATCTCAAAGACCTCAATAAGATGCTGAGAGTCCAGTTTCCTGCACTGAAACTTTTAACACGTGGACTTCTACCTGATATAATATAATTTTCTGTGACACTGAGCATTGACAAAACTCCTCTTAGCTGCAGCTGTGAGAGGCAAGTATCTTTTAGACAAAGAAGCAGGAGGAGAATAGAAAATGTAGACCCAGGCATCCAAATCGCAAGGGACCTAAAATGAAGACCAATAAAAATGTTTAGTCAAAATTTCTGTTTTGGTTTTGCCTCCCTGAAAAGTAAGGATGTTAAGAGCTGCATCCCTCAAAACCTCATTTTAGGGCTTTTAGTGTTTGCTAAACTTTTGAAGAAATATTGTCCATTCTCTTTAATTAAGTTCTTGGGAAGAAAGTGAGTTGTGTGTCTGCCTTTGCTTTCTCTAGAGATGTCCCTGTCCCCAGTAAATGGTCCATATTGCACTTGAAATGTGGCAGGTAGGGCAACAACCTGAAATTTTCCTATGGGAGCTTTGCTCTTTTTATTACTGTATTCTTGCAGCAAAATACATGTTTGCCTGTAGAGAAAAAGAAACTCATTAATAGAGACATGTTTTGTTTCCTACTTTAATTTAGCTATATTTTTTTTTCAAATGTGGGTTTCGTGCTCATGAAAAAAATGTTGCCATTTCACTCAGTCATTGATTACAACAGAAAACATCTCCTTGGCACTGCTTCCACCTCCCCTTCTGCTGGAGAATCCCACTGCTCTAGTGCCATGGCCTCCACATGCCCTGCCTTGACACGTGGGAAGGGCCCTGTTTCCAGCTCTGCAAGGTGGCTCTTCTCTGCCCTGCCCCCCTGGCCCTTGGTACCCACACACTCAGGATGAATGTGAACTTTTGGAGCAATAACCAGAGATCTCCCCAAAAAGAGTGGCTCTGCTCTTTAGGAGGAACAGAAATAGCTGTTTGGGTCTCCTCCTGAGGGCTAGTTCTGTCCTCCTCTTACTAGGATGGGGTTTGCTTGCCATTTAAAACAGTAATGAGATAAATAAATAAGTTTTTCTCACACACAGATATTAACCCAGGTCTCTGCACGCTTAGGCAGATATCAAAGCTGTTTTGAGCTTAGATCATATTCTGGATTTTTTCTTTATGATCAAGGGTTTTAGAAGAATTTTATTTCAACAAAAGTGTGATTCTGCTGAGCTTGCGGAATCCATGAACCTTGATTCATGAACAGGCCTGTAGTTCTTCCTATGGCCACAACTCATGGTAAATCCATCCTCAGGAGCTGCTGTTCTCTGTGCAGACATACAGCTCCTCAGGGAGAGTGGGATCGATTTGGGAAAGCAGCAGCATGGAGCACCCATCATTGTTTTGTCCACTAGTTAAACCTTCTCTCTGACATCAGTTTCAGTCAATTAAATTCCCATTGTATTCCTTCTTTTACTAGTCTTGTTCTTTAGACAGTCTCAAGATGGCAACTTCTATTTTTCTGGGAGGAGAGACAGTACCTTTTGAAATCATTAAAGCCAGAGATGTTCCCTACTGTTGTTATTCTCCTTTCCTAGGAACAGGTTTCAGCATGAACTGATTGGTTTGATGTTGCCAGTAAAGTGCCTCTAGTGATTATTTTTCTTGCAGTTCCCTCTTCTTTCTGTGTTTGTCCAGTACAGCCAATCTGCCAGTGCCCATCCAACGAGACATTTCTCAGAAAATTCCCAAGCATGCTACAAATGCACCAGCAATTGTAATATTGTGTGAATGTTCCCCTGGTCTTGACCAACTGAATCACTGTTCAAGTGCAGGGTATGCATTGCCTCAGTTATTATAGTAAGACAAGCAATCCATAAACACAGTAAAAGAAATTAAATCAGTCAAATCAAAATAGGCACAGAGCTATGAGAAGATTATTAAGAGGTACTTCAAGGACTGTAATGTTTGTCAGACATGTAGTACTTGAACTAGATGAAATGATTCAACTGATGTATTAAGTGTTTTCAGTATAAGTGAGTGGAAAAACTCAATGAGGAGCCACAGCCCCTGAGCTGGGTAAGCAGCCTGGCAGCTGGTGGAAAAAATGACAAGCCATTTGCATAGAGCAATTCCTTTATACAGGATGGTACTGAGAGAAGCTCAATAACAGATGCCTGCAATGAGGAAATAACACCTAAACTGACTGGTGAAAGCACACACTGTCTCACATCCAGGCAATTATGTATTAAGCAAGCATTTTTGTACCCTAATCTCCAGAGTATAAATGGAAGGCTGAGAGACAACATGGATTAAATTTTCTGTAAAAGAATATCAATGCTGGCAGCCAAATATGTTAAGAAGACTCCTTGAGATAAATACGTTAGTGATCAGCATGTTCAGGTCTAGTGATTGGAAGTTGGCAGAAACTCAAGGTAGATCACGTCTGCAACATCCTGTTGCTTTTGAAAGCAAGCTAAGGAAGTATAACTAAAATAAGGACAGGAGCAATGAGTGCCAACAGCTCTCCAGGGGTCCCTTGCTCTCTGTTGTGAGGATATCTTGAATCTGGAAAGGCTACAGAAACATGACAGACACCTGTACCTGACATGTGACTTTTTCCTAGTGAGGAAGGGTGGACTGAGAGACTTGTTATCCGTAAGTTTCCTGAACTAAATTGCTTCCAAGCCTTTCAGGTGTCAGTTGAACAAAGATGCAGTGTAGCTTGGTGTATCCTGTGTGCCACCCTGGAGCAAGTGGCCAGCTGTTTCATGCACAAATTCTGGATCCAGAAAGCAGGGACAAACAAATAATGTGGTGCCAACAGGAAAGCATCTGAGCCATCTACTCCAAAAAGCACATTAAGCAGCTTTCATATCAAACCTGCTGTTATCAACAGAATGCAAATTATGAAAGTAATGAATTGGCTTTTTAAATACAAACTTTCACCATTTCAATCTTGCAATTTGATGATTACAAATTAATTTAAAAATAAGTAAGACTAGCCACAAAATTTCCTAACCCCAGCAAGATTGGCTTCAAAATGCTTTCCATGCATGCAGATGAAATATTATTATTTTTATGCCACTAATTTGGATGAATCCAACAAGGAAAACATTATGATATATATCCAACCTTGAAAGCAGCAGAATTACAAAATTGTAACAGAATATGTCTTAAATCTTCAACCTGCAAGAAATATAAAAAACGTGTAAAGTCTCCACATCTGTCAACCAGACTAGTTACGAGACAGGTTTGAGAGAGGCTGGAAACACGTGAAGACGTAAATAATAAGCAATAACTAAATGTTTGTTGATCTGTCAGTCTGGCCAAACACCAGGAGCAAAGGACCTCATGTATGTATATAGTGAGTTCGAAGAGTAAAAGCTATGCCAGTAACTCCTAATCCCCAGGCCACTGAAAACCTGAGCTCTGAAGAAGAACAGCTCTCAGATAGAAGTGTGTGTGCTCTGAGAGTTACCACGTGCTGGCCAATCACCCGGGTTAGCAGTGACCTGAGAGGGGAACTTTCCCAGTACCAAAGTAAAAGCTGCCAAATCTGTATTTCTTTCTGGTGAGAAACACGTAAGATAAATATGAGAGTAGAAAAATATAAAACCAGGCACAAAGTGCATGAGGTGGTGTATCTAAAAAGGTGCTCTGGACAGATAATTCCTCTGTCTCTTCACAGCTTTGCCTTCAGAAAGAAATGTTTGGTTCTCAACTGTAAAACTGTTTGCGTATATTTTATTGTAACAAAATATTTCTAATTATCCGCATCCATGGAGCCAAGCTGATGTTTCCTAATTATTTTTTTCCCCCAGTTATCTGAACAAGCGTGGCAGTGCTGTTTAGATGAGGTTTGTTCTGCTTCACCAGGATATTTTAGAACAATGTGATTATGCATGGTTGCACCTCGCTACTACTATCATGACAAGTACAGAAGTTAAATTATGAAGCAAACGTAAGCTTTGAAGAAATTTTTATTTAATCTGTATTCCCCTGTTTCATCTGCTCATCCATCCAGCACAATCTGCATCATTATTAACCACACCATATTTCTAAAAAAGGAGTATAAAAAGTAAGACATCTGTGTTATAGCATTAATATATTCAAAGGTTTTTACTTTCATCTTCCAGGCATTAGCACTATGTAAGTGCAATGTAGGCACAACTTACAGCATCGATGAGATACTACAGGAAAAACGTACCAAGTGTCAAAAAAGAAGGAAAAGCAGATACAAGTAGACTGAGTATTATGCAAAAAGAGGACTTTTATTCATAAATAGAGCACTTTTGCCTATTGCTCCTCTATACATTTATTTCTAATTGCTAGCACAATTTTTAAGGCACTGAGGCAAGCCTCCAGCAGTGTGCTGAAGGTGTGTTTGTGCTGTTATGCCCTCTGGCTTTGCTGCCAGCCTATTCCCTTAGATCAGAGCCAGAAGGCAGACTGTTTTCGAATACCGATCACCTCACCCGGACCTAATCCTTTGAGTTCTCTTTGGCATCTATTCCTTCTGCCAGTTTCCTCTTCTGTTCCTCTCTTTTCTTCTGAAGTTGACAACAAAGACATCCTCAGGGCCCTCCTTGATGTAAGACCACTCTTGATGTTGTTACAGTGTGGTTTTTTTTTTTGTACCCTAAAGTTGTGCTACTTTTATATTCAGCTAGCACAATATTTGCACACCAGAAGATAAAGAAAATGAGAATATGTTACACAGAATGAGAGTTTCTTTTTTATTTGTACACCTTGGTCCTTTCAGCGGAAACCTTTATTCTTTTTCTGTCATTCATCTACATACCTGATCAAGAACCTAAAGGTATCTTTTTACAGGCTGTGCTGCTTATATACCTTAAATTGGCCTGACCTGCCACTTTTAATTTTAAAAAGATGGCTGTATGGGATGTGGATGAATATGGAATTTCTATGAAGCACAAAACTTTTGAACGGTTCCTGTCCTCTGTGATAGTGAGTTTTAAAAGGGAAATCTCCAAAGAGCTAATTAGTAGACAAGTAGAGCTCAGGCTGAACAAAGCTGAAAAGATAGCAGATAACTAAAAGGACCTGGCCATAGCTGACAAAAATCAAAGCACTGACAGAGAGCTGGCAGTAACCTTGGGCTGCTAACTGACAGGGACAATAAAAAAAGCCTCTGAGTGTGGCAGAGAGTGACAGCCATAACCACAGGCTCTCTGAAGAGCCTGAAACCTCCACCAAAAAGAAGATATAATCTTCTGCCTGGCAGCACCATACACTTTTCCCTCCCTTTCCAAATTGGAGAAATTGGAGCTTGTCTAAGTAATTCTGCTGCATGAATGTGAACTGAGAATGGAAACATCCAAGACTGGCATGCAAAGTGTAGTGGCAAACCTCTGGTCTGAGGGGACACATCTGCAAAAATGTAAGTTTTACTGGGGGACAGTGAAGGTTCCCTTTGCTTACCTTGACACTTTTGCTGGAGCAGCCACGTGGTTGTTTGTCTCTCTGTAAATCTTCACGAGATAAACATTCAGCACAAACCGTGAAAGACATTTATGTTCCCTGAAATGTAATATAAAATGGAAAACAAAATTATCTTCTCTGCAATTGGCAGGGCAATGAAAATGCTCATTGCTGCTTTATACAGAGGAAAATGTGCTTGATCTGATTCTTGAAGTCACTTACATGTCACTTAATAAATTGTGGCAATACTTTGTATGCCCTCACTGATTGTAAACATTTGCACACTGTGATCAACAACCCGTGAAATGTTGTTCAGCAAATAACCATTCACAAACAAAGATACTGAAGAAATGCACACATGTAGCAGGTAACATACTGGACCAGGAACCACAGAAATGAGTTATGCAAAAAGGCCATGGAGATCATTTCTAGAGACAGGAGAGATGGGAACTGCAGGGAAATTAAGGCTGCAGAGAGCATTTATGAAATAGTATCATCATTCCTGAAATCAGCATGATGAGAGATTGGGTGTTGCTTTTGGGGATATTAATGTTGAGCCAGAGATTCTAAAACTTGATTTTCATATCTTGGTGTTCTACCTTCAAACAATTTTTCTTCTTTCATATAGGGAAACAGTGACTGACCATTTTCAGAGGTGGCCAGTTTGTTTTATCCTGAGCTAACTAAATATCAACAGTCCCCCTGAGTCCTAAAAAACTGTAACACAATTACTCAAGAAACCCCTCTTGTTTTATGGAATAGATGAAGAGGATTTTAAGATTAAAGAAGAGCTGAAATTTTAAGTGCTCCAGAAAATCACAACAGTATTTAATAGTTCTTGTTTTACGCAGTCCTGAACCCATCACTATGACCCAGAGTCTTGGATATGTGTATTTAACTTGACCTTTCAGCTAAAGGGTCAGTTATGAAATGTCAGGCATGCATTTGAAACATTAAATAAGGCTTAGAAGTAATATCTGCTCCAGATATGCAAGAAAAATTCACATGCCTTAGTATTATAGTTTCAGTTTGCTTAAAAGTTTAAAAATGTCTAAGTCCTCTTTTCAAAATTAAGACTGCTGTTTGATAGTTTCCATCTACCTGCGAGCCAGAGCAAATCCAACATCTGATAGAAATTGGCTTGCAGCTTCTAAATCTCATAAAAGAGAGAACCTTTTTCTTCATTTATACCTGTAATTTATCAACCTCAAGATTGGGAACTTCCTTTGTTTAGAAATTGTAGTTCTAAAGCAGAACACAGAGAGGTGGTTTGAGAGAGCCCTCTGTGTGGTGGGACAATTACACACCACAGACAACCCAGAGATTACACTTGCAGTCAGAGCTATGCTCTACATAAGAATCTCAATTGAAAGGACTATCATGGGGTCCTCTGATTGTTAATATTTCTAAAATTTTATTCATCCTATTTGTTGTCTATTTTCATTCTCTGCTTCATAAGACCAAAATAGCCTTTGACTATGCTTCATTTCTCCTTCTTCCAAACCATGTTCTTCCTTCTCAGTCTTTGGCCTGACCTGTCCCCCTAAGATTTCTTTTCCCCTTCTTTCATGATGCATGTCTGACAGTCTCTTTTTCAGCCTTTGAGTTCTTCTCCACGGCTCCCACTTTCTTCTCTGCAGGTGTTCCTCATTCCTTGCCTACATACATTTCTCTTCCACCCCCTGCACATTTCCCTTTCCTTTCTCTCAGAAAGTAACTCCACACTTCTAAGTGTGTATTCTTTATTCAATTTATGACACAACTCTGCAAACACATTTAAACCAGAATGACATAAAAGTGCCAGCCACAACATGGCAACCTCCTCTCTTAAACTGGAGTGTTTTCTCTGTTTTACTGCACTGGATTAGCCACCAACTTCCCCTTATAAAAAGGTTCACAACTTCATTCTCTGTTTAATTCCTCACTGACTGGTACAGGTTAACATATTAACACGTGTATATACTAAAGCCCTTGTAAACTGGTTTTGGAAGGTAACACTGTACTGCATTATACTCAATGTATGCAAAATGAATACAGTTATAAGGGTGACATTCATTTCTGGTAGCAACTGAAACCAAATTGGACCAGTTTAACTGAGATTGACATTAATATATCACTGAGCAGTTAGTTATATCACATGAATAAGATATTACAAATTCAAGAATCATTTGTTATGCTTTTAGTACAAATTTTCCTGACATAAGTGAGATAGAGACAAATAGCCAGTCACAAAGATGTCATTTGGTCTCTTGGGGTTATATTGATGATTCCTGCTGAGAAACTCTAGCAGTAGTTTACCATGAAATAAAATGTGGAACAGGCATCCATGTATTGGCAGGAAATCTTTTAGGATTGGTTCCTCACTTTTTAATATTAATTTGTATAATGAGCGTATGTGTGTGTTTTGGCAGAAGAAACTGCATAGAGAAACTTTAGAGTTGTCTCCATTTAATTAACATTAAAAGAAATGGCATAGCATAATGATGAGTTCTATTTTGTTGCTTCTTCCAGTAGAAGGACAGATATAAGTAATGAGACTTTATTTTGGGTGTTACTCAGATAAATCTCTACTTTCCTTTTACCAGAACTACCTTGCACAACCCTTCTGGTTGTCAGTACACTCACACTTCTAGTAATTACCTTCAAATTGTGGATACCTAAAGGAAAAGTTAATGATTGTTAGGGTGTTAGATTTTATTTGTGTAGGTTGCTTCTATATTGGTACATTATGTTCAATTATCCAAAATCTTTCCTCCCTGAGGTTTGTGGGAATTTAGTAGCAAATTTAGAAATGCTGCCTCCTTGTTTTACTCCAAGACAGAAATTCCAAAATGACAGACTTTTCTCTTGGGTGGACATTCTGTCTTTTAATTCACCTGAACGCTGACCTGTGCTCAGGCTGAGTCATCTTTCTGAAACAGTTTCTTGTGACTCTGTGACATTTGTGCTCAGTGAGCATTTCTGCCCCTCAGAGCCAGCAGACGGGATGTTTATCTATGGCAATGGGCAGGAGCTGTTCTGGCAGCATTAAAACATAGAATCAAAGAATCGATTGGGTTGGAAAAGACCTCTGAGATCATCAAGTCCAACCCTTGGTCCAACTCCAGTCCATTCACCAGATCATGGCACTCAGTGCCACGGCCAATCTCACCTTAAAAACCTCCAGGGAAGGTGAATCCACCCCCTCTCTGGGCAGCCCATTCCAATGCCTGATTACTCTCTCTGGAAAGAAGTTTTTTCTGATCTCCTCCTTAAATTTCCCCCGGCAGAGGTTGAGCCCGTGCCCCCTTGTCCTATTGCTGAATGCCTGGGAGAAGAGGCTTCCTTTGTGTAAATAAAGCTATCTGCAGCTCCAAAGATGATTGATGGACATCACACCCCTTTAAAAATGTCCAGATGGGGATGTCTGTTAAAGATCAGCTCAGCTCTTTTTATTTAGTGTACTTTTACTGGCATGCTGTGAATCTCTGTGTTAGGCTGCCTTTTCCCGGGGTCTGTGGAGTGGGAGTGTGTCCTCTCTGTGCACACAGAACCCGTTGGCACTGATGAATAACTAGAAACTGCTGAGAGCCTGTGAGGACTTGGGGCCTCCTGGGCCTCATCTGACTCTTCTGAAAGTAGTTCTACATTCCAGTGATGTAAATGAAGGCTCCCCTCACACAGCAGTGAGAGCCAAGAGCAGCTATATGCTTGAAGTGCCTTTTCTTTTAATATGCACGTTCCTTAAATGCTGCCTGAAATGACCAACAGCAGAATGTAGAAATGAAAGCTGAAGCTTCCTCTGCCAACGCAACCCCAAATCATCTGTTACAGCAGGACTGAATATTTACTGAAGAAACACAGTCACTAAATTAAATTAATATGAATGCTGCCAACACAGCCTCACAGAGAAAATGTGCAGAAATCTAAAAATCTCTTTTCTCCCAGTCACACTACACTGCACATCCTTCTGTAGTTCTCTTTCTTTTTTGTGCATAATAAAGCTATCACACATTGCATGCACACTTTGGTCCACTATAGAGATTTTTTTGGAGCCAGGGGTATCTTTAAGCAGCAGCTACAAAGGATTATTTTGTGTCTATCTGGCTGCAAGAACTGTGTCTGAAAAATGAACACAATTTTTTCTCTTATTATTATAATTTTGAAGTAGTTTCTATTGCATTGGTTGAATAGGATCTTTTTCAGTTTTTTCATTGAAGGAATTTGCTTTCTTCATCAAAAAATTTATTTTAAAATAAATCTTTTATTTAAATGAAAATCAGTAAAACCTGTGTCAAAGCTATTGCTGCTAAGTGCATTTTAGAGAGACAACAAACACTCTTATGGTTGCCAGAGTTTTTGGTTTTTATTATGAGGAAATGGCTTCTGGTAAAATATACCTGATGTAAAATGAATAATTTTGGTGGATATGTGTATGAGAATTATGATTTTGCCTATTTCTAATGTACAAATAATAATGTCTGGAGCCATGAGTGTTTTTCTCCTACATTTTTATGGCAAAGAACAACACAAAATTTCCTTTTGGAGATTCATCTCCCCCCTGAAATGCACTAAAGCCGAGCTAAATCTGGTGTCTGTCCATGTCACGCAGGATGTGTGTGCTTGCTGTGGTGGGATTGCTCACGGGGAGGCTTGCAGTCACTTTCCGATTGTTTCCAAAATCGTGAGTTTTATGGTTTGAGTTACTGATTAAAGGTCACTTCTCTATTTGTATTCTACTTTGACACTTCAGATGAGATGAAATTCTTGAATTATAAAGGTATTTAGGCAGCTATGAATTGTGCTGAGCAGTGAGAGCTCAGAGTTCAGCTCCCTGCTGACTAAAAAAGCCCCAGATTGCTCTTCTAGAAGCTTCAAGGGCTGATTTTTGAAGAGACTTTGTTGAGACCATAAACTGCATTTTTGGAGCAGTCTTAATTGACAATGGCTCTGCTACTCTAACATATTTTACTACTGTACGTGATTTTAGTCTCATAAGCATATTTTATAAATGAAAAGGAAGATGTGCTATTATATTTAATGCAGTTAAAGAGAATATTAACACCATTTAGAAGAAAAAAATAGGCATCATATAGCAATAAGTATAAAAAAAATGGGATTACACAATAACCTCTTCACACTAACAGTGCTACTCATTCACATGAAAGTGTATTAATTGTATTGAAGTGTAAACTGCAAATAAGTATCAACATTCCCTAGTCTTGTGTGTTCACTGACTGCAGTAAAATTATTCCTGGAACGGATCTGGCCTAGTGACACTCACATACCTGTGCCTGGTGGTTTTCAATGACACTTCTGATCTCGGGTCACCACAGCCTCGTGGGGCAGTGGCTGAATGAGTGTGGGGCAGTTGGAGCTCTCACTCTGCCGGGATTGTACCTCTTTGCCTTCCCCAAGGATTCCTCAGGTGAAACTTGGTGGGATGGTGACACATAGCCTAGGCCAAATGAGCTGCAAATCATAGAATTTAAATTCATTTTCTGTGTTTTCATTAAAGGGTTTCACTCCATTTCTTAACTATTGTGCCATCACAAGTTTCTAGCGTCCATTTAATTTTGTGGGTCTGTGCAGTAAAATAGCTATAATGGCCAACCTTCGTTAACGAAGATTTGGGCAGGGCTCTCCCCAGGTGGGTGTGCCCTTCCAGCCTGCACAGTGGATGTTTTAGGTGAGGCACAGCGTGCACAGAACTGGCCCCACCGTTTAAGTCCTGAGGTCCATTTGCCATGGATGAGCGAGCTTGGACAGTGATAGTGAAGTCCTCGGGACTGTCACAGCACCCGGTACTAACCGGGGCTGACCCTGCTGAGCATCCGAGATGTGACGGGATGGGATGGCAGGGAGGCATTGAACTGCCAGGGGATAGTCCCCACTTAGACTCGAACTCAGGTCCTTGGGATTCAGAGTCCAGAGTGCTCTCCTTTATACCACGGGACTGCCCCCAGTAAAATAGCTACTGGAAAGATATTTGCTAGAATTTCTGTCATTAATATAACTATTTAATAGCAAGGCTTTAGATTAGCTCAACTGAAGTTCCAGTTGCCCTCCTTTGCTTTCCCCAAATTACCCTACATATATAGACAAAATAGAGAATCTCACACAGTAATTCAGGGAAGTGCTTGTGTTGCTTCAGTGTAAGGGAGACAAAAATATGCTCTGAAGAGTGTAACTCTACACTTGCTTGGTATTGTGGCTTCTGGATACAGAAGCCAGGAGTGTTATCTTGACCCTGTTGCTGTGTAACACTAAAACAGTATGTGTTGAGCCTACATAGAAATTCTCGGTAAAATCTCTTAAATACCTGTTATGGTTTAGCCAAGTAGGCCTAAAATTTAGGTTTTAAAGTTCAGACTAGGCCTGGAATTGTCAGCTGGGTTAGGCTAGCTAACAGCTGACTTCTTCTAGCCAATAATATTGTATTCCATACCATATTACGACATCATCTCAGAAGGGGTAAGAGCCGGTGTGTGGGTGTGGCTTGGTCAGTTCCATCATGGCTGAACTAGGAGGAGAACTTCCTGCAGCTCTTCTACTGTGCTAAGCCCTGCTCCGGCTGCTGCTACTTGCCTTTTGTTTGAGTTCAGGGCAGTAGAAACATTTTGTTGTTACTCTTTCTCTTTCTTGCAGGATGTCTTTTAGAGTGCTTATGAATCTAGAATAATAGACCTTATATTAACTGGGAAGTGGGAAGTTATTTCTTGTTATATATAACTTGTGTGTGTTATATTGTAGTTTTCTCTTAATTTTCTCTTTTCTCTATAAATACATTTAGTTAGTTTCAGCATAAACCTTGTTTGGAGGGGTTTTTTTCCCCCTCTCCCTCTTCTTCCCTTTTCACTCTGTCTTGGACAGTTGGCATTTTGCCAGATCAACCCAAGACAGATTAATGGTGGAGAATGCGGGCAAAACCAAGGACACTGGCAAGTGTCCCAGAAAATTGGCAGGGTTCCGGGAGCATTGTTATAGAAACATTCCTTCAGATCTGCTTTGTTTTGGTACATCCAGAACAAATAATATAAGCAATGTTTTCTTGTGTTTTCATAAATCAAACAGAAAATGCAAAAAGTCAAGTGCCAAAGCTGTACAGTAGTACACGCGCGGCTTTTAAATGTTACTTATTGTCTGTCTTTCTAACTGTAAAGTGCATGCTATGGAACAATTGACTGAAATTACCTGTTGCTAACTGCTCCATTTTAGTGGGAAAGAAACTTGCTGCAGCTTCTTGATTTCCTGGGTCTACAAAGGCAAGAAAACAATGTATTTAGATTGAGCAGATATCAGAAAAAAATTCTTTCCAGAGAGAGTAATCAGGCATTGGAATGGGCTGCCCAGAGAGGGGGTGGATTCACCATCCCTGGAGGTTTTTAAAGTGAGATTGGCCGTGGCACTGAGTGCCATGATCTGGTAAATGGACTGGAGTTGGACCAGGGGTTGGACTTGATGATCTCAGAGGTCTTTTCCAACCCAATCGATTCTATAATAGGGAATACAGGAGTTGCAGTTCTCTCTTTTACTACGTTTTTATTAACATTTATTATAAAGGTGATGTTTATTTATTCTGATCCTTATGATCCTCAAAACTAAGCTTTCAGTACTTCAAGTGCTACACACATTAAAAAATGATGCATATTAGGGTGGTTGGTTGGGGTTTTTATTTCCATCTGCAAAGTGGCAGCTCTGTTTCAATTAGGCTAACTCAAAGAGTAATTTGAATTCAATCTGGAAAGGCACCCCAACTAGGTAGAACACTTCTCAATCTTTAGGAGTTTGTGAATTATGACAGCCTTTGGCTAATCACTTTGCAAGATTTATAGCCATTGCATATTCAGTTGCTGACTATCAACCTTGTCAGGGGATAGAAAGACCAACATGATGAAAGAATCTGCTGCTGTCAGTAGCTTTTCTCCACTACCCTCAAAACAGGCCTCACAATAAGAACAGCCAGAAAACACAGAAGAGCCCAGGAATCAAAAATACTTTGAGTGAAAGCTGTTTGCATCTTTCTAAGAACCAGACCAAAAGTCGACTCTAAGCAACCCTTTCTAACAATCCAAACGTCTCATTTGATGTAAAAATGACACAACAGAAAATGCAGACCACCAAAAAGATCATAGGTTGGTTCTCATCATAGGTGTGTTACAATGCTCATCTGCCTGTCAGCAGACACACAAGAGAATTCAGACCAAAAGTCTTGGCAAAATATTGACTTAAACATTCTGCCCTCCATCAAGAGAGTAATAATGATATCCCATTGATCTGCCAGGTATCTTAAACAAATAAACTGGTATTTATTTTCCACTGAGATTTCTATATTTACCATAGGCAATGCATCAGCAGTTTAATGGTAAATATTAGAACCTGGATTATAATTTGAAGACTTGGGTCAAAAACATGTTTCTTGAAGTCATTGCCTGGGAGGACAACCATACCAATGAACAAATAAAATAAATTTACAAACATGTAGATAATATAGTGTGTTCCAGTGACTATGTAATTCCCTAAAATAATGACAACACTGTAATTCCCTAAAATAGTGACTTTTCCATCAGGTTATGGTTTACTTATAGGCTTAACCTTATTTTTTTTTAATGTTTCTTATTTTAGTTAGTCATAATCTCCACTAGTGATTCACTAACAACACTAGACAAAAGAAGCCTCTTTTTATCCACAAATAATTAAAAAAAATTGCTTTACATCCATCAAACCCTACTCTTTCAGCTCCATCCTTCCAAAAGGCGTGCAAGCCCTTAGTGATAGATGCAAACAGGCTGTCTAAGGCAGAGAAAACTTCATACTGAGTAAATAACAAATGTGGTGGTTTGGGTTTTTGGTTTTTTGGGGTTTTTTAAGAGTTCTGAAAGAGTTTTAGAAAAATGTGAACTGGAGGGCAGGGGAATTTCTAAGGTGCAAGTAAGACTTATGCAAATAGTTATTAAAGAGTGAATAGTAAATATATTGGCTTAAAAGAAACTGAGATAATCTGCTTTCCTATCCTGCATTTTTAATATCAACTAAACATTGATCTGAGCAGTTTATGCTGGTTTCGGATTAGGTTAGCTGTATGAGAAAGTTTCAATAACTAGAAGATTGTTGGAATTAAACCTGCAATGCATAAGCAATTCTTAAGGATAGTAAAGGACACCCATTCCCTGTCACTGCAGGAAGAAACTCCTGATGGGGGGAAAAAAGTGATGTGTGCTCCTTGCAATTCTTTTGTGAGAAATCATTTATTCTTAAGCAATAGGGAAAAATAAATGCTACTTCCTATAGCCAGGTATGCTCAGTATAGGCAATTGTATCTCAAAGACTGCAGATAGAACGACTGACAAAGTTTTGAAGATAAGAAAACTGCCTCCTAAAGAATCACTTAAGTGTTGATAAAAATAAAATTGCACAAATAATTAAGTATTACTGATCTAAATAATATAGTTGATGCAACTAAGGATAATTTGGGACACAGCCAAAGTCACTCTTGGGGGTGCATTTTTAGCAATAAATGAATCAAAAAAGGAAAATGTTATGGGTTTTTGGAAAAATATCAATTCAGTAAAATGGACATGAATCTAATGGAGATATCCAAGGCTAGAGTTATATTCAGAAAGGAAGGCTATTGAAACTGTTTTCACCAATAAAATCACATGATGTTCCCTCTTGTAAACCAGACAGAATACTTGCATGTGTGCCAAGAATGCACTGAGATAAGGGACTGACAAGAGAAGGATAAAGGGAGTTGGATATTTCTTGTCTTGAATACTGCTTGTGTGTGTTAATTACAAACAATTATGTTCAACATAGTTACTTCAAATGGCCAAGCCTGGATTTCTCAGGCACAAGAGGACGAGGTGTAGCAATACAGTAAAACAGGGGGGAAAAAGATTAAATTACCTCTTCTGTTCACACAGACTTTTGTGTTCTGTCTAGCCTGGTGGCTTTATTCATCTAGTGAAAGGTGTTGCCTAGACTTGGTAAACACCCTGGGATTCAGGCATAATTGGTTCCATTAAAAATAGTAACATCTACTTCCCTAAAGTGTTCTTTTGTATTTACAAATAAAATGAAAGTTATTATCCAACTCTACAGAGGAAGAAACCAAGACACTGACTGTTGTGTGGTTAGAATAGGCTTGTCTTGCAGGCTAAGAGACAGAGTGCACCAGAGTGAGGAGTGGAACCAAACTTGGTGCCATTGCCCCTGGGTCATGTTGATGCCCCTTAAGCAAGGACTGCACTTACGAGCTGCCAAATGCCATATTTTTTAATGTATAGGATTAACTGTGTAAGTGAAATGCTGATTTATATTTTGGACATATAGAACAAAAGTGAGTAAAAGTGATCAGTGACTCAAGCGGGTCAAGAGCAAGCTATATAATAATAAATAACTTATGTATGATATATCAAAAACTGTTTGGAACCTCAGACCACAGAAGTTTGCTATGGGAAAAGATAGGAGGTTACTTGTTGCCTCTTGCCTGGTTATGACTTTATTACAAGAGATACCTTTCTCCAGTTTTCCTTTTTGCTAATGCGTCCTAAGGCTTTGTCATCTCTTCCTTGATGCCTTCACTTTTCATCCTCCATCTCAGCTTTAAATCCTTCTTGAAACTCCCATCTGGGCCTTTATACACTTCTCCCTGCACCATATTCACAGTTCTCAGGCTCCAGAGGACTCCTCCCTCTTGTCCTACCCAAAATACTGAAAGACTTGGCAGAGTGGCACAAAGGAAACATTGTTAGGAAAGGGGATGGGAGGCACAGAGCTTAATCCAGCTTCCAACACTGTCTCTCCCTTCTCCCATGCTGCAGCACCAACCCATGGCTCTGCCCATGCACAGGCTTTGGAGAGGCAGCCACAATGCCACAAGGGGTGATGATTTTCTCTTCCTCACTCTGAAATGTTCACATATGACAAAATTAAGGAAGACTTACACAGAACCAGTTCTACTCTCTTGTTCTCTTCCCACTCACCCTAGTAAGACAAGATGGATGTGCAAGTGTTGTTTTGCTAAAAATATGAACGTTCCGTGTATTTTTCCAGTCCCTTCTGTATAATTATTCCATTCATGTCCAGCAATGCACATGTCTCAGATCTGATTAAATGAACTTTGGAATTGTAAAGTAGAAGGAGCTATACTCACGTGTAGGACTGGAGGCCCTGCTGAAGTCAGTGCAGAGCCTGCATGCTGAACAGAACAGCCTGAGAACAACAGGGGCAGCCCTGTGTATTTCCAGCATTTGGACACGGCAGGCTTTGACTGGACTGAGCTGCTGGTTTATTAACAAGACTTTCATCTGGATGATTTATACATACACCTTTTCAGGAAATGCTCTTAAAAATTTAGCTGATGCACCTTGTATTAACTTTGCTCGATTTGCTGACCTTACAGTAACAGACAGTTCCTCAGAGCAAAGTAAAAAGATTTCCTATCTCTGTTTTAATTAATTGCACCTATTACTCCAAATAATTCACTTCTACTTACTTACTCCTATCAGTTAACCAATGGAAAGCAGGAAATAAAAGCTATGAAATAACACTGAAACATGATACCTTATTTAAGCAAGGAAGCTTGGGGTTGGAGCAAGAATTTTGGTCCAGTTGGGGACTGAGGTTTTAGTCTACAGCATTAGAGGAGAGGCTCACCTGCAAGTTTAGAGCCAGCATTAAAACTTGACATATTGTGGTTCAGGTGACCTGCCAGGGAAAGACGTAACAATCCACTCTCATTTAAGGAGACGTATTTTATAGAATTTATCCAAATGCAAAGAATTGGCAGGAACTGGAAGACTGGTTTTCCTCTTCTGTTTATATATTTGCTTTGTAAAGTCAGACAGGGAGATTACCTCCAGAACTTAAAAAGAAACAATTTTTCCAATATCTTTTCCAAATTGATCAATTAATCATCATCTGTTAAGAGACATAATCTTTTGAAGGAGGAAAGCAAACAAGTCTTCAAAGTAAACACTAGCACACACAAATATATATATATATATATATATGTGTGTGTGTGTGTGTGTGTTTTGTCTGTCTTTTGCCTTGAGACCTTGCCTAATTTTCAGCCTCTTGAGATAGGAATGATTTCCTTTCTTAACTAAAGCATTTATATACCAAATAATTTTTACAATCATTCTTGTCCTGCATTTGATTTATTAAAATACTTCACTGGGTTTTGTGGACATTGAATGAGATCATATGTTTCTGCATTGGCTGAGAATAATTTGTAGCCAAGATTCTGATGTAAATACTAATATTTTGGAGTCTGCTACCTCTGTTAAAGCTCCTACCAGAACACCTGCAGAATCAAATTGCTCAGCTGAGGAAGGTGGGAGAAACAATTGAAACCAATTTTATTTCATGCAAGCATAAATGTCTTTTCAATGTTCCTTACGCTTATTTCTTTAACCAACTGGATAATGCCTTCCAGTGTAACTGGAAGAAAATTAACATGTCCTTTGACATGTTCCTCTGAAAGATTATGTTCATGATGGAACACAGCGTTCCAAGGAGCCTGTCATAGAATCATCATTGAATCGATTGGGTTGGAAAAGACCTCTGAGATCATCAAGTCCAACCCTTGGTCCAACTCCAGTCCATTTACCAGATCATGGCACTCATTGCCATGGCCAATCTCAGTTTAAAAATCTCCAGGGATGGGGAATCCACCCCCTCTCTGGGCAGCCCATTCCAATGCCTGATTACTCTCTCTGCAAAGAAGTTTTTTCTGATCTCCAACTTCAATTTCCCCTGGCAGAGCTTGAGCCCGTGCCCCNGGCCTTCTTGGCCACCTGGGCACACTGTTGGCTCATGTTGAGCTTCCTGTCAATTAGTACCCCCAGGTCCCTTTCTGCCTGGCTGCTCTCCAGCCACTCTGTGCCCAGCCTGTAGCGCTGCAGGGGGTTGTTGTGGCCAAAGTGCAGGACCCGGCACTTGGCCTTATTGAACTTCATCCCATTGGAATCAGCCCATCTTTCAAGTCTATCCGGATCCCTCTGCAGAGCCCTCCTGCCTTCCAGCAGGTTGACACTCCCTCCCAACTTGGTGTCATCAGCAAATTTGCTGATGATGGACTCAATCCCCTCATATACCTATACCTACGGGAACATTCCAGTTTCATGTCACTCCATCTGAAGGCTTACTTGAATAAAACCCAACACAGAGGCTTCAGCAATCTCAGTCAAAACAGTGCCGAGTAATTGTTGATCATAAGTGACTGAATAAACAACACTTATATTGAACAAGTTTGTGTGGTTATCACCTGAAAAATGTGCTGAGGACAAAGAGCTTAGGGAATTCAGCAACACAATGCATAAAATTGGAAATTCCTCTAAGATTTTCATTGTTTTCCAAAGTAACTAGGCCATTCTTTGAGCACAGATGCAATTATTCCTTAGCAGTCCACAAATTCACATAAAATTATCTCCTTTTTTGCTTTCCATCTGGATGACAGTATAGTGCAGAAGAAACAAGAATGTTTGCCTGATGGGCTACATGTTTTTATCGATGCATACCCAGAAATAATGGAACAAGTCCCTCAAAGTTTCGAAAAATAATTTTCATCCAACAGAGACCTAAACTACGAAAAATTTCAGCCGGCAGCCAGAAGTTTGCAGAAAGTTATGAGCTGCTGAAAATGGGGATAGCATGGAAAACGTCACACAACCTGAACAGTAGTAGTCATTTTCTCTCCTACTGTAATATGTAACTGTATAATTTATTCATGTCCCAAAATACATTAGGTAAGAGGAAGGAATTCTCAGTGCTGGTAGACTTAGCTCAAATCCTCTAAAAGTCAATACAGTTTCTTATGTGTACGATTAAAGTGGGGGATTTGCCTCAATTAATTGTTTTCCAGTTGCACAAAATGAGCAAGATTCCATTTTGCTTGGAAATACAAAGTGCTTGTCAAAATGCCATTTCCTACTGAATTGCAGTTTCCTGCCTGGGAAAATAATCCCTAATAGCTTCCCCCTTCCTCCATTGACTAGTTCTCTTCATATTTTCCCTGCTTTGTGAAAAAAAAATTATAGCAATTCCTAAGCATAACAATGCTTACTTACGAGGTATATTTTTTTAAATTTAATTCTTCAAACAGGAAAGCTATTCAGAAATTAAAACATACTGTCTAGAGCTTTTGGGCTATAGTGCCTCCTCGTGCTGTTTTTGTGATCATCTCCCCTTCTCATACTGAAATGAGTTTCTTTTGTGTTCATTACACACAATTCTCTGGCTTGAGTTTTTGTCTGTTTATTTTTTTACACAGAAACTAAATTTTTCCTCCTATGTACAAATCTGTATCAGCTCAGAATCAGGGCAGGGTATGTATTTAATTACACAGTATGTCTTACCCTTGGAACATTACTGGTCAAAGACAAAGTTTATTTTCACCCAAAAAAAAAGTTAAGTCCCTAATGGATTTAAATCACTTTGAGTTAATAGGCAGCATTCGCTGCAAAGTTTGTTTTTATACTACCTTTTTTTCCTTGAAACCACCAGAAATTTCTGTTTTACAGTAAAGATTGCAGTCTGTTCTAAGCAGGCCAGGACTTCCAAAGCATTATTTAAATGCCTCAGCTGAATACCAGCATTCTTTCATCCCATTTCACACACTGAAGTACCAAAAGGGTAAATAACTTGCAATATCATTTCTGACTGACTTGACTTTGAAAAAGGCACAACCTACATAAACAACTGAGCAGTTGTTGGCTGCTTACCTGGATCTCTAAATGATCCCATATGCTAGTCTGCTAATGCTGCTAATGATTATAAACACCTCAGTTCGTCATATTAATGAGTTATAGCCAATAGAAAAGGACAAAATCTATAACTTTTCCACAAACTTAGTTAAATGTCAGGGTTTTTAAAGGCCTAGTTAGCAAGTATATTAGATGAGATATGTCAGTTTGCCAATTTACGACTCTGACTTGTCTCTTGTGATTCCTTATAGCCTCTAGCCATTCTCCTCTTACCTGAGGCATTCTCTGGCAAAAACCTGATGCTTCCAGTCATTCTGCATTCTTGTGTTCCTTCAAAAATAATTGGACAGGCACCTCTCCATAAACAATCATCATTAGTCACAGAAGGTACACACATAAGAATACCATACAAATAAGTTTCAATGGAATGTCTTGAGCCAAATAATAATAATAATAATTTGGCCAGCATGCTAAAAAAAATGTGATTGACAGGGAGTTAATGCACTTAACACTTTTCCAGCAGGCTGTTAAAATTAGTTCCTTGATGCTCAAAAAGTCCTGCTCCCAGAAAAGTGACACCGACATTGACCAGTGAGTTTGTTGCTGTTCAGTAACCTGCTCCATTGCCAGACTATATGATTAAAGTCATTATGGGAACTGTCAGGAGGAGGGAAAAAAATGAAAACTGTCATAAGAAGAAACTGTTGGAAATCTTGGGATTTTTGTATAATGCTAAACTATTTTAAAATATTGTCTCTAATTTTAATATCACGATATCCAGCCATATAATAAGGATCCATATAATAAAATAAATCTTTTGAGGTTAGACCTTAAATGGTATACCTGTCCATCCTTACTACATATATAGTAGGAGGGAAATTTATGATGCATTTCCTTCTACATGAAAGGAGTGAATTAGCTCAAAAAAAGAAGCCCTTTTTTAAAAATATTACTATAATATTTAAATCCCCTGAATTAAAACTAGGGAGTGGAGGAAGAAAAAAACAAGAATTCACAATTGAGGGAATTTTTTTTAAAAAAACCCAACCTGTCAACAATGTAATCCTACAGAGCCAATTAGTTGCCTCATGAGAATATACTAAATTAGGAAGATAAAAATGTCTTAATTTCAACTTGGAATTTTCCTAAATTTATTTCAATATTTGATGCAATTATATAGTAATAATTTGACAGACTATGTTACGCTCTTAAATAACCACTAAGTTGTGCTTTAACTGATCCACCAAATGCACTGCAAATTGTTGTTAGTCATGTAGAGATTGCAAGATGTTTTATGCATTGCTCGGACATAAATTACAGTATTTGTCTTGTACTGGAATTTGATTGTTTTAACAAATTCACATATACTTCAGTCTTAAAGTGTTTAAAGATTAGGGAGGTTTTCATATCAACAGAAAGATCTGACCCTTTCCTTACTTACGTTTAAAATATTTTTCCAGATCCAAGGGGGTGCATAAGAAGGTAGCATCTTAAATACAATAATACCAACACTATAATTTTCTTATATTTATTTTTCTTTTCTCACCTGCTACACCTAGGCTTTGACATTAAGAATATTGCTTTTGATATTTTCAGCATTAAAAACCACTTTATGCTTTGGTTCCATTTTACTCCCAGTCAGAAAGATCAGAAAAAGCTCAAGTCACACAGTGAGAAACTTTATCCACTGAATGAGACATTATCCATTCCACCAGACTACAAATCAAAGAGTATCTCTTAGGCTGCTTAAAAATTCATTTTAAAATCTGATCCTGATTGTACTTTTATGGTAATTTCATACCATCAATCATCCTTTTACCTTTAGTCTCCAGGTCCACTGCTTTCCCCATAGATCTCATTCTCTCTACCTCATTATAATTCTTTAGGTGAGAAAACAGGGTAAGAAACCTTAACAGAAAATGAGAGAAAGATGTAAATTTCTCGAGAAAAGTCAGGTTCACTAAGAAGCACAGCTAATGATATGTTCTGATCTATGTTTTTTTTCTTTTTTTTTTTTTTAAATTAAAAGATGGAGGGGGGTAGAATAGAGGGAAAAACATTTGCCGTGCAAATAACGCGTTTGTAATCTGCATTCTAACGCAACAGTATAATTTATACAACTGAGCTGTCAAATAGATGGAGTTCCTTTAAAAAAAAAAAAAGATTTTTGGAGCTCCACAGAAGTTTTCCTAATTAAGCACTGAACTTCCAAAAATTCTGCACTTTCCACTACAACTAAGGCTGACTCATCATTGCTAATACTACAGATTATGTAAATTCCAGTAATCAAGAAACGGAACTAACTGTAGAGTGCTAGAAACATACTGATCAAACCCCTTTTCTTTCACCTAATCGACATCATTATATACCATGAACATATAACCTTGTTTATGTCTTCAGCAGCAGGAAGGGAAAGTTGCTGTATATTGTTCTGTCTCCCAGTTCTCTGGGGCAGCTGCAATTCCTTGAAACAGCCAAAATCTGGGCTGCTTATGGTGGTTTCTACAAGTCATACTTTCCTAGAGATCAATGTTACAGTTTCACTCTTTTCATTTGAATCCTGGCCACAATG